>WEKY01000094.1:3993-75950 GCA_013390045.1 Picathartes gymnocephalus | reverse complement strand
AAATGGCCCATCCCTGGAAATATTCAGGGCCAGGCTGGATGGAGCTTTGAGCAACCTGGTCTTGGTGAAGGTGTTCATGCTCATGCAGGCGATTGAAACTAGACTGGCTTCAATGTCTGTTCCAACTCAAACCACCCTTTATTTCTGTGATTGCACTAATCAAGGTGAGAACACATATTCTCCAGCTTATAAGACCTCTGTAAAAAAAGAAAGGAAATTTCTAGATCATTTCAGGTGGAAATTTGTTTTTTCCTGTCATGCTTGTCTGGGCAGCCAATAAGGTATCAGCATCATGAAAGGTCCCAAAATTGCAGTGTGAGTTGAATAATTTAAAGCTGAATATTCTTGTTACTGGAATATGATCAGGAGGGGTTTCCTCCTACCACCTTTCATTTGTCTGCTTTTGTTCTTAAAAGGTTTTTTTCCCCTGCTATCATTTAAACATCAAGACAGTTTGAGAAGGAAATGAATTCTGGAGTAAAAAGCTTTGTGCACTGGTGTCAGGTGATATGGAACAATTTTTTTACAAGTTCATGTAGTTATTGGGGAAGAATGCTGAGACTTTTATTTGTCTGTAAGGTGTAGATTTTAGCAGGAGAGAAACAGTTTCCGTAATAATCCTTAGTTCTCAGTGTAAGAAAATCTGAAATACCTCAATACTTCCTGTTTGCTTATTTGCCAGATGAAACTATGTCATGGGAGAGGAGAATGGTAGTAAAGGAAAGGGTGCTGTGTTTGAAAGGCATATCCTTTGAGGAGAATGGACCAGTGTAGAGAAAATGGAAAGGTAACCTATCTTCATGCTTGTTTCTGGCTTGGATTCTGAGTATGAGATGAGAAAATCAGTTTTAGCAGGAAGGAAAAGCAGTTTACCAAAGAGTTGTCTGATGGACAGGAAGAGAGTCAGTAGTGATGGGCTTGGCAGAGGCGTAAGTGGTAGTTAGATCTGTGACTCCTGCAGAGAGGTAGCAGGAGAGGGAACACTCCTCTGCCGTTGGTACCTTTTAAACCACTGCTCTTGGTAACTCTTCCAGTTACTCCCTGAAGAAGTCAGAGTATTACTTGCCAGTGTGTAAAAGGGAAACATCAGTGCAGGCAAATTGGGATGTCTTGCATGATATTCTCAGTGGGCCTACACTGGTTTATAGCAAATGAGGTCCTAACATTTTTTAAAAAGAGGTATTATTTTCTGTTTACAATACTGCTTTCTGTTACAGTTGATAGTTATCAGTGCATCCATTTAAGCATGAAAAATATGGTGTTAACTTTATTAACTATTAGCACAATATATCAGTCCAAAGTGCTGTGGAAATAAAGCAAACATATTGATGTCCACCTGCTATCCGTTTTCATCTTCAAATGGTGAAGAAACCACATAGATGTTTGTGGTAAACAGCTGTGTGATTTCAGTATAAGAAAATCTGTTTTGGAATACCAGCAAGTCAGTAACATGGTATAAGTGGCGTGCCTTATTATATTGTCTGCATTCCAGAAGAGATGCTGTCACCTCTTCCACCCACCTTCTGCATGTGGAGTATCTTTTCAAAGCAATCTGAGAGTTTTTGCTTATGCATTTAAACTGAAGGTCTGATTCAGTAGTTTTATTGCTTGAAGTAGTAGTACGAAAGGAAGCATTTTTAATTGGGAGCACTTGGAGGAATATTACTGTCTTTGTTGAATGTATTCATCCATACAACAAGAGTGACAGCTTTTTCCAGTGACTCAGAGCATCATTAATCCAGAAGGTTTAGAACAATTAGCAGAGATAGCACAGCTCAGAGAGGTTACTATCCCATCTCCCTAGATACATCAGAAGACTAGTGAAGCTGGGGAAATGAGGCAAGACAAGATGGGTCTTCTGTCAAAAGAAGGGGCTTGGACAGATAAAGAATACCTGTTGCTTTGTGTCACAGCAATATGTATTTTATTTAGAAGCTGGAGGTATCAGAAGTTGCATCATGACTGATAAAGCAGTATGACTGAAGGCCAGAGCATACCTTGCACTCTCTGAAATAAAGAAAACAGAAAAGTCCAAACCATGTAGTTTAATAAATTGAATTTCCAATTTGGTGATGCTGGAGTTTATTGATGGCTGTAAGTAATGTGTTCCTGGAACTCTGGTGAATGGGTAGAGAAGAGGGAGGACATTACTGTCATATTCCTTTCATGAGAGTGAAGGGAGATGATGGAGGATTTTTGGCAACTACAAGCTCTGTTGGGAGTAAGTTGTAGAATTAGTGGAAAAAATTCCACCTTAAATCTGAGCTACACCTTAATGAAATGTGACCAGTTTTTGGAAGGAAAGGAGAAAACATTGAAAATTGTTTGTATTCGTTTTGGTTTTTTCCCCTAGATGTTCACACTGATTCAGCACTGACTATATTTGTAATATTTTTTTCTTTCAAAAAATCCACTCCTTTGATATTAAAGAGGAACACATTTTGCACTAAGCCAGAAATCTGGATGATATTTTAAGATCCACCTACATCTTGTGAGATAGTCTTTACTACTCTAAATTAGGTTCCCTATACATGCCAAATACAAGAATGAGTAGAACATATGGATTGGCCAAAGGTATCTCAAGTAGGAGCCTTTTTCTCTGCCTGCTACAGCTCAGCCTGAAGTGTGACAGGCACTTCTGGTGACACATTCATGCAGGAAAGGAAGGCTAGAAGCTTTCTCTCTGGTAAGAGCTCACTGACTCCATGAGATGATTACATAAAAAGCCATAGGAAAGCTGGGAGTTGCTAATGTTTTCAAGGTAGGGCTGAGACCTTCCTTTTGAGTTTCTCCTTATACCTATATGGATCTGGTGCAGGCAAAAAGCCAGTGAGTTCCTTTGTTCTTTGCTATAAATATGGCCATCAATGAACCCTTTTGAAGTCCTTGTTTAAAAAAGTGATGTTTAAGCTTAAGCCCAGGTTCTAGGTCTTTATTAGCCAGTGTTGGGGCCTTATGGATTGCACATCCACATCTTTAGCCAAATTGAGTTTTAAATGAGTTGAAAAGTACTGATGAACCCTGCAACATAGAGAGCACTTCAGCGCAGAGACAATAGTGTATAGTTTCACCAATTACTCTGATTCCAAATTTTCAGTTTGCTGCAGGGTCTACCTTGGGCTGGAGTCCCCTCAGGATCAGCTGAGTGCAGAAAATGCCTCAACACACAGCCTTTCATTATTTCTCAAATGGGAACTGCTGACGCTCTGACCCTTGTTCCATTTCAGGACTAATTCAAACGTGTGGAAGTGGGCTCAAACTTTATCCCTTTTCATTGAGTTTGCCACTTCCTATTGACTTCACACGGAGGTAGTGGCACCTGTGTGCTGAGTTGTAGAGTTGAATGAAGCTGTTCCCCTGTTGTGTGGGCTCTCACTGCTGTTTCCAAAGAGACTAACCAGGAGCATGCAGGAAGAGCTGAAGGTTGTCCAGGAAGGCTGGCTCTCCCCAGCTTCTGGCTCTGAGAAAGTTTGGGATGATCGGAGTAAGGAATAGGAGTTTTAGCTGATTGTATGATTGATTGAATGTTTGTCTTGGCAGGATGTGTCAAGAATCCTCTGAGCTATAAACACCTCTCATTTATGTACAATATACTTTCTCGGTTTGGAGGAGAAGGGAACATACTCTTTTAATAGAGACTAAAGAATAATAAACAGTGCACAGGTTGCTCAGCTAAACTTATCATTAACAAGTTTGGCAACATCCTTAGGCAAAGAGTTGATTTGATAATGAAAAGCTATCATCTTATCTGAATAGACAACTATTGGACATAGACTGCCAAGAGATTGTCTGCTGACCTCTTTGAAAATATGAATGTTTAGCTGCAAATGTTTTAAACTCATTCTTTCTGAACTGCCCAGCCTATGATAATCAGTCAAGAATAACTTCAACGAGTGTGTGCTGGAAGATACTCCTTGAGGGGAGAGATTTTTGCACTGGCACACATATTTTACGTCACTGCATTTCCCTCTGTGTGTTCATATCTCTTAGGACTCATTTCCACAGTGTTTGTTTCTTTCATTCAAATAATCTGCCTTTGATTAAGTGGGCTTTCCATTCTTTTAAAAAAACCACAGAATGGTGGTGCAGAATCATGGTTTTGTGAGCATTTTAAGTAGCAAAAGTCACCTTGACACAAAGGTCTGTCAGAAGGCAGTAGATTTCATGCACAGGTGGACATGATTGTCTTTTAAATAAGAATTGACTTTTCAGATTGTACATATGATTTATCATTTTTTCACCAGCATATGGAGAAGGCCACACAGAAATCTGTTCGACAGTTATGACTTGGAGTTTTTTGCATTTAGTGTGAAGGTGTACTGCTATGTGAGGGAGACAGCTACTCTGAATCTAAAGTATATTTGAAAGAAATAGTATGAGAAAACGAACTAAAGTGGAGTCTCTTAAATGGGCAAGTGGGAGGCCCTCAGGCAATGAGAATTTGATTTTCATACTGCTTTCTTACTAATACAGTATAAGTGTTTTTTCCTAGAAGATAAACCTCCTTGATTCCCTGAGAGAAAAGGATAGTTAATATCACCTGTAAAAGCCACAAAGTGTTTGTTAGGCCTAAATATCACAAAAGCCTTTTAACTAGTCACATGGGCAGGAGGCATAAGATGGCTAATATTCAGATATATTCGTATAGATTGTCTTCTTTGCCTCTCTGGATTTTGTGGAAAATCTGACTCTTTCATACTGAGGAGTGTGGAAAAGATAGAAACTGTAAATGTATACCCAAGAGCCTGAACTGCATTTCAGATAATGTGGAGGAATGTAATGTCATGACAAAAACTTTAAATAGGCAAATTAAATGAGCAAAAGCTTCAACTTCAGACCTGAGTGTCCCTTATTCAGGCATCAAACCCGTGTCTTTGAGATTGCCTTAAGCTAATGTAGACTGATTTTTCAAAGGTCATTGAGGCTTGCCCTTTGCTGGTTCCTTTACTAAATCACCACAGGGGATCCTTTCTGTTTTACACTTGCTGATAGGCACTGAAATATGACAGTTTAGTCAAAATGAATGAAAAATCATTAAAAAGGATATTTTACTAAATACTGACAGTGGCTGGCTCTACGTATGACTAGCTTGGAGTCATGGCTAGCTGCATTATGTGACAGTGTCCTCCTGTCCCACAGCTCCCAGTCCAGACTGGGGACTGTCCCAAGCCCTCTGCGGACCAGTTTTGACTTGCAGGACTGAGGTGTTTCCAGGCAGGATGTGTGGGCAGAGTCATGGCTCATGCCCTGGCTGTGGAGCTATGAAGTGCTTTCCTGTCCCTTTTAAGACTCGATCTCTAAATTGGTACCTCAGAATGTTTGGCAAATATTTATGGATTAATCTCAGAAAATTTTAAAACATCCACTGCTGATTCAGATTTGGGTTTTGATGACTAAATTTGCAAAGGTATTTAGCTATGTAATTTTTTAAAAACCAGTGAGAACCAGGTCACTATCTACTCACTGGATAAGAGTTGTGAAATTATGCAGGCATTTACTATGGGTTAATAACGCTAATAACATTTCACTGCAGTTTTGCCTCTGTGGATTTTTTCCTCTTTTGTTTTCTGAAGAGCATGTTTGTTTTCTAAAAACATAATGTAACCATCAATTACTGTAATAGCCACTAGAGGTCTACTGATATCAAAATTCCACCAACATCAATTATTCCTGCAAGTATTAAAAATGTTTCATCCAAAAGAAAATGCTTTGTATTAAACATAGTTTGGTTTATGAGGTGTCTCATTTAAATGATCTGAATTTTTAACCCCTTAATTAAGTCATGTTTAACTGAAGTAGGGAAGAGTTGCAATGTAAAACTCAGAATTGAAAAGTGACTTAAAAGATTGCCAACTATATTCACAGAAGTAAGTATATTAAAATGTAATTCACTGGATAGAATCTATTCCTTAGTGGTTAACCTTGAAGCAAACATTGTTTTAATGAAATTGTTCTACAATTAATGGCTTCTTATGGCATTATTGAATTCTATATGCCTTTGAGGATTATTTTTATTTCTCAGAAAATAAAGCAATCTTCAAACCTTCTTTTAAATGACCTTAGCAGGATACCTTTCTAATGGCATGTGGGAACTAGATTTTACTGCATTTCCTTTAGGCCTAGTTATTCATCACAAGGAAAGGAATGTACTCATTGGGACACAAGGGATAACAAATAACATTAATGACTTTTTTCCAGTGACTTCCCCATCAGGTGACAAATATTTCTTGGTCAAAATAAACACAAGAAACAAAACCAAACAAAATGGATAAATTGCAGTTCCCTGTGATTTATGAGCTCCTTACCTAGAGTTTGTAGGGATTCAAGCTGTGGCATGTGAAGATCCCTTTGAGACCTAGCTAATGGTTAAATACGGCTGTCTGTTCCTACTCAGCAAAATGTTTTTTCATCCTTTTGTTGTGGCCTCACAAGTCACAGAACAGAAGCCTGTGAGTCTCATAAGAAGTGTCAGACTCTTCAGATCTCATAAGTTGATGCGTCCTGTTTGGTGTCTGACAAGTGGAGATACTTTGTTTTTTTGCTTTTTTTTTTGAAAGAAGCTGGTATCACAGGCTGTGTCACTGAAAGCCGCTGCAAAGGATACAAACAAGGCCTGATTCAGAACACTTGCAAAACTTTCCTGTTGTGTACTTAACTGTATTAGGAGCTTTGTTGAACTGGGATACATCTTAGTGGAAATGTTTATTGTATATTGTGTGAGTATTGGGTCTTGTAGTGAAATATTGTCTGTGTTCTGACTGTACTGTGACTGCTGTACTCCCCCAGTTCTTAGCCTAGTACTGTCTCTTACCTTGGGCATAGTTCTCTTCACTCCCTGAAGGATGTGACAATGTAGTGACTTCAGTTAGTTCTGTGTGTGAAGTAGTAGCTTATGGCTGGTAGGTGAAGAAAAGGAAAATCTACACAGTCTGTCTCTTTCTTCAGACTATTTATTATAATGGGAAAAAATATGATGGCAGCGTCTTTCAACCTTAATATTTATGAAGGTATCCAGACCTGCCTCTTACTGGTCAGAGTGCTTGGTATGAGTACACTTCTTTAATAGGAGTGGAAATTGTTAGTGTGATAGCAGAACAACTCAGTCTAGATGATTAACTAGGGGTTTCCACAAACCTGTGTGTAAATGTCCACCATGTACATAAGTCATGCCCAAGATAGTTCTCATTTATTGTCCTTTGTGGAAATATTTCATTTCTCTCCATGTTCAGTTTAAAGAGGAAATGCCACATGAAGAAGGCAATGCTTTTCTTAAGAAAGACCAGTGAAATTACTTCTTTTAAGAATATCCTTTCTTTCTTCATTGGACAGATGGAGCATAAGTCAAGTCCTTTGTGTGAAAGGCAAAAGAGCAGATTCATTCAAGACAGTGCTGGGAAGTATCTCTCTGCAGGAGTGTGGAACCAGCACTCCCAACATGGATTTCCCTGAGAGAGCAGGTGGTGAAGTTGCTCTGCCCTTTCAGGGGATTCAGGGGAAGGGTAGTGTGAAGTTGCTGTCAGGGCTCCAAAGAAGTCTTTTCAGTGAAGCTGGTTAGAGCAAAACAGATATAGCCAGAGTAGCTGGGAAAAGTGAGGAAAAGGGTACATTCTTCAGCCATTTGTCTATCCTTTTCATTAGTGTCCATTTACCACCTCATAGCTCCTGAATGAAAAAATATTTTGTCTGTTTTTATCTAGTGTTGAGAGAGTTGGTTGAAAAAATTTACAGATAATTATAATTGCTGTTACTGTTGCTAGTGCTATTAGCATTATCATCATCATCTGTCTCTTAATAGTCCCTAGAAATTTTCCTGGTGCTAGGTCCACATGCAGACTTTGTGATGACTGTACCTTCTGTACAACCCCTAGTTGTTCATAAAGTGCTGGGCCACAGGCAAAATACTGTGGCTGTCTGGCTTTCCTCCTGAACATCCCATACTCGAAGGGAATGAATGCTTAAAAATGATTAGTGTGAGGGACAGAAAAGATACAAGATATATCATGACCATGGGCTATTATGTTTTTCATATTTAAGTAAAAGCAGATGTAAACTATGTGAGGCTAATGGGGCATTACTTGCGCATTACTTGCAGAGTCTCAATGTAGCAAAACTAATGGGAACATTTTTCTTCTTAGCTCTAAAATATAGTGTTTAAATGGAATTATATGGCAGAAAGGGTGGAGCCAGCATAGCATTTTCTCCAGATGTTTGAATTCCTAGTTATTCTTTTGCCAGAGCTGGTGCTTCATCTCTTCAAAGCTTTATTCCCTGTGTCTATGTCAGCAGTATTATGAACACCTTCACAGTTTCATTTTTGTTTCTGCAAGTAGTGGGTTTAGGGGGAGAAAAGAATATTTGGACTAGGAAAACGCACCCTATTATCCTTTTTCCCCCTGGGTAGAATGGGGCAAATTTCCATCCTCTGGCTTCCTTTCTCTGAGAGAAGAGGATGAGGAGTCAAATGGCAGTTCATTAGTACTCGCTATGCTCACTGCTATCTCAGGCTGGGACCTCTGCCAGAAAAAAAGGCATTAGAAGTAAATGAGAGGGATACTGTTCACTGCAAGAAACCCAACCCTTTCTCAAGCTGGCAGATATAGAATCATACAATTTGTTGGAAAAGATCATTGAGTCCAAGACTAACCCAGGACTGCCAAGTCCACCACAAAACCGTGTCCGTAGGTGCCACATCTATATTTCTTTTAAATACCTCCATGACTGGTGACTCAACCATTTCCCTGGGCAGCCTGTTCCAATGCTTGACAACCCTTTCTGTGACGAAATTATTCCTCGTAACCAATCTGTAACTCCTCTGGCACAACCTGTAGCCATTTCCTTTTGTCCTGTCATTTTTTTACCTGAAAGAAAAGACTGGCCCCCCCCACCTGGCTACAACCTCCTTTCTTGTAGTTGTAGAGAGTGATAAGGCTCCCCCTGAGCCTCCTTTTTTTCCAGGCTAAACCACCCCAGTTTCCTCAGCCGCTTCTCACAGGACATGTGCTCCAGACCCTTCACCAGTTCTGTTGCCCTTCTCTGGACCCGCTCCAGCCCCTCAATGTCTTTCTTGTAGTGAGAGGCCCAGAACTGAACACAGCACCTGAGGTGTGGCCTCACCAGTGTACAGAGGCACAATCACTCTCCTGGTCCTGCTGGCCACACTATTGCTGACGCAGGCCAGGATGCCATTGGCCTTCTTGGCCACCTGGGCACATGCCAGCTCATGTCCACTTGGCTGTTGACAAACACCCCAGGTCCTTTTCCACTGTGTCACTTTCCAACCAGTCTTCCCCCAGCCTGTGGCACTGCCTGGGGTTGTTGTGACCCAAGTGCGGGACTCAGCACTTGGCCTTGTTGAACCTCACACCATTGGCCTCAGTCCACTGATCCAGCCTGTCCAGATCCCTCTGCAGAGCCTTCCTGGCCAGCAGTTCAACATTCCCACCCAACTTGGTGTCATCTGTGAACATACTTACAGGGCACTTGATCCCCTTCTCCAAATCATTGAGAGAGATATTAAACAGGACTGGCCCCAGTACTGAGCCCTTGGGAACATCACTGGTGACTGGTTGCCCCGTTGATGTGTCTCCCTTTCCCCCACTCCCTGGGCTCTCTGGCTGTGCAGCCAATTTTTACCCTGTGAACTGTGCGCATGTCCAAGCCATTAGCAGATAGATTTTCTGAAGAGTGCTGTGGGAGCCAGTATTGAAAGGTTTACTGAAGTTCATGTAAACAACATCCACAGCCTTTTCCTCATCCAGTAAACGGATCACATTATCATAGAAGGAGATTTTGTCAGTCAAACAGCACCTGCCTTTCCTTAATCTGTGCTGACTGGGCCTGATCCCTTGGCTGTTCTGTATGTTGTGTGTCATGGCACCCAAGATTATCTGCTCCATAACCTTCCCTGGCTCTGAGGTCAGACTGGCACATCGGTAGTTTCCCAGATCCACTTTCTGGCCCTTCTTGTAGATGGGTGTCACGTTGGCCAACCTCCAGTCACCTAGAACCTCCCGGATTAGCCAGGACTGCTGGGAAATGATGGAAAGCAGCTTGCTTAGCACTTCTGCTGCCTCCCTCAGTAACTTTGGGTGGATTTTATCTGGCTCCGTGTGTGTGTCTAAGTGGTGTAGCAGGTTGCTGACTATTTCCCCTCGAGTTATGTAGGCTTCACTCTTCTCCCCATCCCTGTCTTTCGGCTGAGGGGCTGGGTACTCAGAGAACTTACTATTGGACTGAGGCTAAGAAGGCATTAGGTACCACAGCCTTTTCCTGATTCTTTGTCACTATGTTTCCCCCTGCATCCAGTAAAGGATGGAGATTGTCCTTAGCCCTCCTTTTGTTGCTGATGCATTTATAGAATAATTTTAACTGTCTTCTATGACAGTAGCCAGATTATGTTCTAGTTGGGCTTTGGCCCTTCTGATTTTCTCCTTCTATAGCCTCATGACATACTTGTAGTCCTCCTAAGTTGCCTGCCCCTTCTTCCAAAGGTCATAAATGCTCCTTTTTTTTCCCTGAGTTCCAGCCAAATATCTCTGTTCAGTCACGCAGGTCTTCTTCCTCACGAGCTCATTTTTTGGCACATGAGAATGGCCTGCTCCTGTGCCTTTAAGATTTCCCTCTTGAAGAATGTCCAGCCATCATGGACTCTTTTACCCTTCAGGGCTGCCTCCCAAGGGTTGCTGTGAACCAGTCTCCTGGACAGGTCAAAGTCTGTCCTCTGCAATTCAAGATGTTAGTCCTGCTAGCACCTCTCCTTACTTCTCCAGGAACTAAAACTATAATTTTGTGATTATTATGCCCAAGACGGCCTCTAGCCATCACAGCACCCACCAGTCCTTCTCTTTCCACAAACAACAGGTCCAGCTGAACATCTTACCCAGCTGGTTCATTCACCAGCTCTGTCAGGGAGTTTTCTTCTACATTTTGCAGGAACCTCCTAGACTGTCTCTTCCCTGCTGTGTTGCATTTCCATCAGACACCTGGAACATTGAAGGCCCCCAGGAGAACAAGACATAGTGATAGTGAGGCTTCTCCCATATGCCTTTAGAATATTTCATCTGACTCTTCATCCTCTTTGGGTGGTCTGTAACAGACTGCCACCATCATACCTGCCTTGCTGGCCTTCCCCCTCCCTCATTCTTACCCAAAACCACTCAGCCATATCATCACCATCATTAAGCTCCAGTTATTCATGCTACAAAATGGCTTCCAGCTCCTCCTGCTTGTTACCAACAAGTTTGATTAAATTAACAAGAAACTTTTTGGTTTGTTTGTTTTTGTTTGTTTGTTTTTAGGGTTTTGTTGTTGTTGTTTTATTTTTTAATTTCAGTTATTCAGAAAATGTGGTTGGTTTTTAGGAGAGTTGTAAGCAGAAATGCTCATTCAAGCAAGATTCAATGAAACACTCAAATGAAATACAAAAATCCATTTTGCTAAACAGTTCATACTTTGGGATTTATTTATACCTATGCATAAATGATTTCTCTAGTAATTTTAAGAATTTGGGCTTCTAATTTGGGGCACTTGATATCATGAAAGTGAAATTAATGGACAAATAATTCAGGTTTCTGAAGTTCTTTTCACTTAATCTGTGAAATCAGAAACTTTGGCAACTTAGATGCTGTGTTCATATTAAATGCATTTGTTAAATACCAGAGATACAGTTAACTGGATATGGATACTATGCTGGAAAAAGCCATCACTGGTGCTAGTTTTATTGACTGAATTGACATATTGTGTATTTTACTTAAGGCTAGAGTGTTTATAAATTAAATAGCCTCAGGCCTGTGGCTTAGAGACAGGACCTGGGTTTGTGTGCTGCAAGTTGGGCAAAAGAAAGCCTTGGAAAGGGTTTCCCTCTGGTAAAGAGTAATATACTTATAAATATGTGAAGGGAAAAGATGACTTTTCTATATACTGTAGATTCAGTGACTGGAATACTAATATCCCTGTGTGAAGCCTTTTCTTGCCATGACAGCCTAATGAGACACTGACAGTGGCTGTCTGCTCATCCTGAGTGAATGTCCTGCATTATGTTGTTTGTGTTGTACTGCAGGATGCTGAAGTGAGGTTGTCTGACTGCTGTCCCCTCGGGAAGCTCAGGAAGAGATGTACTGAATCTCCCAGGAGGCTATCCTCAGAAATAGTTTTCTGCCTAAATAAATACCATCTCCTGGGGATCTTCTAGAACAGTAACCAGTCCATGACTGCCAGTATCTTTTCATACTGTGAGATATTAAAGCCTTAACTGTAGAATCTATAATATAGAGACACAGGATGCATCCTCTTTTTGGTATATTGTCACTTACTGACTGAACAGTTTTGGCTTCCTACCTGTTTGCACGTGTAACTTCAGTTTTGTATACAATTCATACTGTTTGGGACTAAGCTTTCTTAAGGACTTATGTTATCCTTATTTACCATACAAAAGCTGAGGTCATCTGTGATGTGTTCTCTGATGTTTCTTAGAGGTGTGTGTTGAACAGAGGAGGGAAGAGTTTAAAGCATTTTGTTGTATTCCTGTGTAGGATTTCTTAGCTGGAAAGATATATCTGTGTATCCTTAAAGTCTGTAGCATGAGTCCAGTTCATCAGAGCCACTGATGTGAGCTTTAAAAACAGCTTGTATGTTCTTCTGCAGAAGAGTTTGATAGCTTTATATGGAAGAGTAGCAGATTTGGACTTCCCAGTCTACAGCTTGTAAATATTTTATACATAAATTGATCTCATATTTGTACATTTGGGGAGAAATGTTAGCTAAAAATCTTTTATGCTTCTTAAAACTCTGTTCAAACACTGCAAAAAATTTGCATACAGAATATGACTATCATGTTACATTCTGTGTGTTTGCTTGAACTTAATTGCATTATCACACCTTGAAAACTGATGTTATAAAACAAATGCTATCGCAAAATCCTCTAGGCCTAGAGAAGACACAATGAAGAAGATCTATAATAGAAAGAGGTGTGAAATTAAGAGACATTAAATATACTCATGGACATTTAATTTTGGAGAAAAATATGCCTGGGGGAGTGGGGGACAGAGGTTTGTACAGTTGCAAGTGGTGTGTAGTGGTAAACATGGTACTATTCTATACTGTTTCTCATACTGTAAAAATTGTGTCACAATAAAATGATCAGGCAGTGAGATTGTAAAAATCAAAAGACATTTTTGCACTCAGGCAATCACTGAGTTGTGGTATCAGTGTCCCAGAATGCTGCAGAAGCAAAAAAACCCAAAACGAACATAGTCCTGAAGCACAGATCAACTGATGGCTATTCAATATATTCTTAAAAAACTTCCCTCAGAGAAGATAATAAAGCATTGATCACTGGAAGCTGCAAGGGTGTAGTAGGAGAAGAATCATTGTATTTTGCTATTCCTATGGCCAGATGAATCTTTGCTTGACCCGCTGTGATTGTTTGTGCTTGGTTTTAGATTTCCAGGCATCACATCTAGATGTCAAATACTTGATGGAATACACTGCATAGTGTCAAGGAAACAAACTCCTGCAGATAAAGTAAGTGAGGGGATTCCCTTCACCTAACAAGAGCATCAGAGAGACTGTAGCAAAACAGGAAGAAAAGGCAGTGTTTAGTCACAGACTGTATTGTGAGCCTGCTGTTTTATTTTTGGTCTACATTATCCTAATTATCCTCATGAACCAACATAAAGACTGATTGTAACTTAAATAGTTGTTTTACCTCTCCCTATTGCTTAATACACTTTTTGCCATCAGTGAAGTGGAATTCTTTACTGAAAAGTATCTGATTATTTTGTACAATCCTCATTGTACATCCTCAATTCAACCATCCTGAGGCATTTTAGAGTCTGTTACTGCTGACAATTTGCTACTTTTTTTTTTTTTTTTTTTAATGGAGACTACGTTATTGGATGCACCAGTAGATACACAGAGAAACAAATGTACCTCTGAAAAAATTATCCTTTTTGGAGTGGTAGAAAAAATAGCTAAGCAGCCACTGTGGAAGTGACCAGTGAAAAGTAGCATTATGGAAGTGACCAGTGTGCAAGCCCTGCTCTGGTCATGAGAGAGGGAGATGCAGATTCAGGGATTCAAAGGATTTGTATTTCTTTCCTAGTAATCGTTGTCCTGGTCAAGTCTCTTGGTTTTTTTGGTCTTGTTTCTTGTCTGAAGAATGGAAGTGACAATATTGCTTTAAATAAATGTATTTTCTCTTTTGTCCTGCTTGATCCAGCAGTAAGCTTTTAGGCCAGGGTTTTTACGGATACCCATATCTGTGGGTACAATACCTGCCATAATGGTGACCTGATAAAAGTGGGAACCTATAAGTGCTAATGCAGGCATACGTGCATATATGTTATGCAGAAATTCTAAAAAATCCCCAAACTAACCAACCAAAAGGAAAACTACTTAAGGACGAAGAATGGCAAGGACCTCCCTTCTTCACTTCTGCGCTTTTTTTCTCTATTTATTTCCCCTCTTGTACACTGCTGATATACTGACTTTCTTTTCCTTAACCTTCCTCAGATGGCTAGAGCAACCTCTCTAAAACAAAAGCCGGTCTCTGTTTGATGATGGTAATTAAAAGAAAACTGTGAGGAGTCACTGCCTGAACTGCATGTGCCTGCCTCCTCCAACAGGCACTCGAGTGCTTAGGCGCATTCCTCAGGGGTTGCTCTGTGCTGCAGCTGGAGCTGCTTGTGCCCTCATCTCCCTTTTTGTGCAGAGTGACACATTCGTACAGAACTCAGTGGAGACGCAGGTGTTGCAGGCTGCCCTGCAAGATGTGCCTTGTGGCAATGTCAAACCAGTGTAGCAGCTCTGCAAAAGCAAACCAGAAGCACACATCCAGCCTTCTCATGAGGAACTAGTACCCCAGGGCACTGGCTCTAGAAAGTGATTCTCTGTGCGTCCATGCCCTTTTAGTTATTTGGTGGCAGGAAGTATGAACAAAAATTAAAACAAAACCAAAATCAGAGGGGCTTTACTCTGTCAGTGAAAATTTGTAAGTCTGAGATGCAGGGGGAGAATGTTGCCAGTCTCATTTTGATGTAATCAAAGCCTTTATGTAATGTGAACATTGGTGGGGAGCAGTCTTCCTGGATCGTGTTTACTAGTGGGAGTTTCAGAACCGATGGCGTGGGTGGGAACTAACAATAACCCTCCCCACATCTCACTGCTGCACTGCATGGATGAGCCTTAGGCTGGTAGCAATAGCATCAATGTTACCTTCATCTATTTGCTGTTCCACAGGGAACATTGGGCTTGTTGGCATTTCTGTTTTAGAGGACACACTATGGATGAGATATCCCTATCCCCCTCCCATTCCTCCTTCACAGTGAATACTCTTAGGTCAGTTTTATGGCACTATCCCCACTCTGTCCCTATTAGATATTCCTTAACATTGATATCTGTCTGTGAATATTAGCTAGCAAATAGAGTAAGCTGAGGTTTTGGCCTAGGTAGTGCTCTCATGTCTCAACTTCATTTATTTGTCTTTCTTATCTGCAGTGCCTAAGTGGTTCACTTCAGGGTAGGTGCCCATGGAATATTTTCTTCATATCATTCTTTGAGTCTAATGCCAGCTGTACTGAATGAGTCAACTGCCTTCTCTTCTGGTGATGTAAGATAACAATTTAAATAAGAATTACCTAATTCCCCTCTAGAAACTGGTTTAGCTTTTGCACCTACCAGGGCCAAAGAATTACTGTTTCTATACCTGCTGCTGAAGCTTAAGAGAGCTTTGGAAAAAGGTGGAAAAATCAAGAGAATATAAAGTTTTCTTCACACTCTTCCTCATGTCCTTTTGACATGCTATTGCTTCATCATCTCATTGAAGTCTTCCAGAGGTACACGTCATAGCAAAGCAAAGAACCAATGCAGGTATTTAGATGCAGATTAGCTGTACTTAAAAGGTTGTACCTGGTGCTTGTGAAGCATCTGTTTTACAGCTTTCACTGTCTTTAGCTTCACTATAGTCTCTTCCTCAGTTGTCATTCAGCAGCCATAGGATAACATGAATAAATTTCTTTCAAATACACTGACGTCTACTGAACCAGAATGAAAATGTGAATATTCAATTCTTTTGCCATACCGGGTGTTCCTTAAGAATGATGCTTTGTCAAGCCAGAGCTGGATGGCATATCCTTCTTGCCTCTTTATAGATATGCAAAGAAAGCATAAGCTCCTTAACTGTTGATCTTGATCTTCATGGTCTTACACCAATTATTTATCCTTAGATTTTAAAAGATAAATAACTGGGATGCTTTTTTGTCACTTTTCTGGGCCACTAACTTTTTGTATTACCTGATCTTGATTTCTCTCTGTGTCTGTCATAAATGGCAACTCCATGAGAAACATCATCAGCAAATAAGGTTTATGAAAACTCTGTTATTTACCATGATCTTTAAGACAGAAATTACTTAAAATGTTTTCTCCTGTTCTGAATTCATAATTAATGTAGTGACGGAACAAGGGGAAATGGCTTTCAATTGAAAAAGAGTACATTTAGATTAGATATGAGGAAGAAATTAGTTCCTGTCAGGGTGGTGAGGCACTGGAACAGTTGTCCAGAGCTGTTGCAGATGCCCCATCCCTGGAAGTGTTCAAGGCCAGGTTGGAGGTGACTTTGACTTCAGCTGTCTGGTGTAGTGGAAGGCATCCCTGTCCATGGCAGAGGGGTTAGAATTAAAGGATCTTTAAGGTCCCTTCCAAGCCAGACTATTCTGTGATTCTGTGAAAGCTGTTCAGGGAGCTCTAAATAGAACTTCCTGCCTGGCATAATTGGGGAGGGGGCATTTTTGGTCTTTCCAAATTGTTTGTTTATAGAAACTTCAGTCATCTCACTATGTGTTGTTGCAGCCATTTCCAACTTCTTTAACATCAGTGTCTTTCTCCTTAGCAGTAAGCTAAATTGATATATATGGGAAAAGAAGCTGTACATTTCTAAAAAGACCAAATATTATGTAATTGAAAACCAGACTTCCTGTTACATTGAAAACAGACCTAAGCACATTCAAACACAGAAATGCACAGGGGGTCATCCATAGTACTGTAGTGACATGATTTGGAGTAATAAGGAGGAAATTTGATGCAGCTTCTAAAATTAATTTCATTTGAAACCATAAGCACTACAAAAAGCATTTATCATACTGATTATATCCCATAATGTCATAAATATGAGCATTGAATCAGAAGTTACTTCAATAAAGGTAATCTAGATTAAGTTTTCTTAACTAAAGGTAGGATTTGAATTTCTTCAATGCTCAAACAATAAAAAACTTACATTTCCTGGATTTTTAAAATCAGCTAAAAAATTCAGATTGCAGAGTGTGTCATAGAGATGCTGCTTTCTGATTGAAGTGATGAATACTGAAAGAATAAAGCAATAAATACTCTGGATGTCTTAATATTTTTTATCTGAGAACTACTGCATGATACCTTGCCCATTTGGATAGCTTGTGCACAAAGACATGAGCTTGTAGAGCGAAATTCTTAATAATAAACAGAAATCAATTAGCTTCTCTATTAGAGTTAACTGTAAATATAAAAATCAGAGAAAAATAGAATATCTCAAGTTTAAAGAGACACATAAGGATCATCAAGTCCAACTCCTTGAACTGTCAGAACTCACAGAACTGTCTAAACCTAAATCATATCACTGAGTGTCATCCACACACTCCTTGAACTCTGCCAGGTTTTGTGCTATAAATTCAGAGAGTATACTTCAACACTGTATAACAGCAAGAACACTGAACTTGCAAAACACTCGTTTGTAAATGAGCTCTGTTATCTCAGAGTGTGAATAGGTTAAACATTTTCATTTGTCCAAATTTACATGGTGCTAAATGCAACCTTTTTGTGATAGTACCCAGATCGTATTTCATTTAAATATTTTAAGTACACGTGACTTCAATTTCCTAACTGGGAATGTAGAATTTAATTCTCACACTTACATTTTAGGTAGATAAAAAATGATCTGACCTTCAAAGCATCTTGCATTGAAATGGAAGATAGCAGATGTGAACTGTGCAATGTTGCAGCTGGTATCCAGGGTACTGCAGATGAAAAAAATCAGAGATCTTCAGTGGTCACATTGGTACAAAACTGTCCTGACGAACAGTGCTTCTCTGCAGGAGCACAGTAACACAATTTACTGGGGACTGATGAAGTGTCAGGAGCTCAAACCTGTTAGGAATCAAAAGTGTTACTGTGTGAAAGATTCGCTGAGCTTGTGGCTGGTGTAGGGTACATCTGTGTGTGGTTCAGTAAAGGGTCAGGGTCTGCAAGCTTGAGCACTGGAACACCCAGACACCAGGGGGAATTTCTTCATAGAAGGGGTTTTTAAACATTGGAATGGACTGTCCAGAGAGATGGTAGAGTCACTGTCTCTGAAGGTGTTCAAGAAATGACTGGATTGTGACACTTAGTGCCATGGTCTAGTTGACAAGGTGTTGGTTGGTCAAAGGTTGGACTCAATGATTCAGAGATGTTTTTCAACCTAATTGATTCCAGAGTTCTGTGAAAATGGAGCTGCATGGCAGGAGGGTAAGTCAGGGAAACCTGCTCCCTCTCTTCTCCATCATGTCTTTGGCTGTTGGCTTGTATCAGGGTTGGGAGAGTATATCTGTTCTCTTCCTCTTGCAGGAGAGTGTTAAGGGCTTATTGCTGGAAATATTATGTATTTCAAAATCACTGTTATTTTATCTATATCCTCTTTTTGAATAAGAATGTCCATCAGACAGAAGTATAGTGTCATCTTTTATTGTTGGTCTCACTCACCAGAGACTGTACTGCCAAAAAGTAGTCAACGTAACTCACAGAATAGGTGAATTTGGAGGGCACCTCTGGAGATTGCTCAGTCCAATCCCACTGCCTGTTTAAAAAAGTTATGAAATTCAGTTTTTAGAAGCTGCATAAGCAACAGACATTTGAATGAGCACTTTTATCTTTTCTAGGCCTCTCCACCACTCCCTTTTTGATAAACTAATCTTACAGATCTAGAGAAAAGAACATCTTACTGAAGCATATGACCTCATCTTGCATTTATGATTTCAGTGTAGAAATAATTTAATGTTGTTCAGTGTTTTCCATGTGTCACAATGGGGTACCTTTATCCCTTCAGCAAGTACTTCTACATTTGCACTACATTCATAAAATGCAAAGCATTTACTTAAGAAGATAAAATTATATTACAATTTTAAAAGTACAGGCTGTTCTAATTTTTCTGTATAAATTCCTTTGGCTATTAGAATGAAATCACAGCACTCTTTATCATTTTGCATATTAAAAAAATCCTATCTTCTGAAAAATGTCGTTACTTACAAAATAATTTGATTCAAAGTTCATGAACACTGATTCTACTGATACGTATTCCTATTTGTAAACCTTGAGTAAAGGCAGTGAACTGAGAGGAAGTATAGAGAGGGGAAAAAAAAGTGTGAGAGGTACTGGAAATATGTCCTGATTGCCTAAATGATTCAGTGGTAAAATTACAGGTGGGAAATGCTTAATTGTATGACACATTTAAAAAGCCCCACAAACCAGATTGTGTTTAAGAACAATTTTGTTACAGTCTTGAAGCAAAAAAGCAAAACCGTGTTTTTCATTTACAAATCTAGGTGTATGCAGGTGATTAGCTCTGTGCCATTAGTTCTGTGCTTAGCATATGAAGGCTGAGTGTTTGCGGTCAGGAGGTGGTGGTACAGCTTGCACTGGTGTAGGCTGCTGCTTGATGTACCACTACACGAGGACTGAAGGTCACTCTGTTCCTATAACAAATTCATCTGACAAAAGCAGGATCTCAGTTTCCAAGATATATTTAAAAAGATAAAGGAGAGGGTAGGGAATTAGGGGATTTAAAACCCCAAATCACAGGTTTGATCCTGTAAAATACTGGGCACTGTTGCTCTATTTCAGCAAGACTTAAATGTGCTTAAACCTTTTTTTCAGGGCTCAGCATATAGCACTGTTTAATCTCAAATGAATAGTTCTTAAAAAGAAGAGTGATATTTTGTTTCATTCACAGATTTCAAAGGACTCTGTGAACAGCTATGTATAGAAATTAGATAATAAAATTGAGAATTCAATTATGATTTCACAGTTAAACATATTAAAGAAAAAGACAGGAAATCAAAACAAAAACCTTCACTTTCTCATGTCCACCTTTCATGTTGAACCGATGTATAGTTTTATTTTCCTGTCTTTTTTCTTGTTTATTTTCAATGCGAAATCCTCAGACTCCTCATTTGAGGCCAAAGCTGTGAACTCATGCAGAAACATAGGACAGGATGTGTCTTCTGAGCTTCCCCATCTTTATGCTGTGGATGGCCTGTTGAGAGGAATAGGGGCTGTTGTGCATTCACCTCTCATCCTCTTCCAAGCAAGAGGGTAAACAAAGAGCAAAATTTCGACTCCAATCTTGATAAAGGTAGATTCTAGCTTTGAAAAAGGTAGGAGAGACCTGTGAGAGCGATGGGGAATTTTCTGCTGAGGACCTAGAGCTTGTCATTCTACTCAAGCCTGAGAAGTGTGCTGCTTTTGCTCTTGGTTGCACTGAAGTGTTTTTTCTTAGAGTAGACCACTTAAATATATGTCCTCAGCTTTCATTTTATCTTATCCCCTGTTCTGGCATGCTCCACCTGGGTTCACTAAAATACTTGCCTTTTCCTGGATATACCCAGGGATATACAGATGCCATAAGAATACCTGTGAGCTCTTGCATGTTCCAGGTCTCCAAACATAGCTCATTTAAATTGCTTTCCTTACTTCACATGCCTGTAAGAGGGTGTGTTCCTGCTGAGAGAATGATTTGGGTATTCATCTGAAATAAAACACAAGAAGTTTTTGCTAGAAATGGAAAGAATATGGTCAGGAATAGTTTGGATCCAATTTAGTAACTTGTTTAGGGTGCCAGCAGGGGAATCTATTCTCTATCCAACAACTAAATGAACATAGTACTTATGTTCTGTACCTGGCTGAAAGACTGAGTTTCCAGGAACACAGGATGCAGTATTGTTAAATGGAAGATCTGCACATGAGCACTGAGAAATGAATGTTTGCATTCTAAGGGCAGTATTTACTGATTTCTACAGTCATAGCTTGTGAAACAAAAAAGAAACAGAACCTTACTTTCATTAACCATAATAGTAGTTTAGCGATTTTCACAGCATTAATCTTGCTGTTAACTGTTCTTTTTGCATTGTGAGGAGACAGCACACTTGCTTCCTAAATCATGAGAAAACGGGTAATTTGTGTTCACTTTCATACATCTGTTGCNGTAACATCATTCAACATCTGATTATATGCCCTTTCTCCTCAAAACCAATTTGCATACCTACAAATATCAGTGTTTCCCATTGGAATTGAAGGTGTAAAATATTGTCTTTCAAGCTGCAAGTTATTTAGGCAAAGATTTTTCAGTATTTGGGAATTCTGGCTGGATGATTTCAAAAGCAAAACCATATGTCGCTAACATGATTTGGCATTTCTCCAGTTGGATAGAACTTGAGTGGAAAAGTGGAAAAAAAAAAAACCCTAAACCTAATTAGATGGTATTAAATACAGGTGCTATACTGTGTGGTGTAATTCATCTTCATAGCAAGCTGTGGGATGAGTCAGAGCCAGCAGATTTTGAGGGATACCGTTTTGTGTATATATGTTCCTGACACATGCTAAAATCCAAATTAAGGTTAAAATTTAAAGGGTAACACTGAGATACTTTTCAAGATTATGGAGGAGCAAAATTGCCTAGACATGGAAAAGGAATTGTAGGGGTTTTTTTTTTGGTTGGGTTTTGTTGGAGAACTTCCCACTGTAAATGCAATTAGTGTAGTACCAGATAAAACCAGTGATTTGATGATCATTGAGAGATCCTGGCCCAAGCTTCCATATGCTCCCGTCCTCCCAGACCTCCCAAAACTTTCCTTATACATTCTAGTCATCAAAGTGCCTCCCCAACCTGATATCTTGCCTCTCCAGCCAAATTCTTGGCCTCATCTGGTTTGCCAAGACGAAGTTAGTTGGGACTAACCTGCCAATTGTCCTGTATAACTTGCTGTAAAGGGAAAGCTGTTATACATCTTCCCACTCTTTCATCCACCCCCACCTTCCCTGCCTACAGGAGTTCTGGCTAAATGCAACCCCTGGGCTCTTTCTCTTTCTTGTGTCAGAGACCTTAATGGAGGTTCTTTTCTTTTAGAATTTCCAGAGAGAGAAATGGTTTCACATGGTGTGGATTTGGCTCATCTGTAGCTCTTTTGTACTTGGATAAGTTAAGCTTTTACATGTATTGAGAGGACTGGTGTTGCCTGATGATGGGGTGTTCAGTGTGCGGCCACACGTTACATGCTCAAAAGTGAAGGCATAAAGGAGACAGGAATCTGTCCAGGGCAAATGAATGGCTTACAAACATGATTAGAAACTGAAAATTCTCAGTTGCTGTGTCTTTAAGGTGTAAGCTCACTGAGACATGCTTGTTTCTGAAGTAACAGGAGAAGACAGTCATGTTCCAGCCTCCAGGAATTTACCACAATAATGTCTTGTGGTTTTGCAAGAGAAATTAAAACACAGAGAAAAACACTCTGCATGAAAATTTGATCGAGAAATTAAAAATGTGTAAATAATAGAAATGCAGGAACTAAAAAAGCTTTCTATTATTCTCATTGAGAAAAAAGATCTTTAAAGTGTTGGATTCAGACATTATTCTGGGGCAGAAAATAGCTGATATTTACAGTATAGATTACTCAATTTTCTTTTGCCTATGAACAGGGCTCCCAAAGCTTATTGTGGCTGTTGTGTCGTTTGTATAAGACACGTGGCTGCTGTGCCTTGCTTTTCTCGGTGCCCCCTCCCCCATCAGCAGAACCCTTTGAGCTCCAAACACAGATGTTACACTGTGCTCTTTGTGTGCGCGTGTGTGTGAGCATGTGTGTGTATGAGCATAAAAATGTGCCTAATATGCTGGAAAACTGAAGCTGAAGCACAGGACTTGGCTTGTGACTGTGTTACAGTGAAATGTTAGTGTGGACCAAGTGTATGAAAGAGTAGTGGTTTAAAAGCAGCCACGCTTAAACCGGCAATTTAGTGTAAGGAGGAATGGCAGTTTCATTAACTAATGCTATGATCTCTCAACCATGTTCTTAACTAGTAGTCTCCCCACAGCAAAATACATAGCTAATCAACCTCCTAGCCTCTCGCTAAACTTGCAGGGGAATTAAATCCTGGAGGAAGAAGCCCGTAGCCCTGGAGGAAGGCTGAGTGCATGTTTCACTGTCGTCTTTTCAGCTCATCTCAGTGGTCCCACTGCTAGAATGTGCTCTGTTGTCATGGCAACCCCATCTCCTGCTTCCTACAGGAAAGATTAGCTTGTACTGTGCACTGGAGAGAATTTAGGGGAAGTCAAGCTAATCCCTGGGTGCACTGCAAGAGAAAGGTTGGACCTCGCCTGAGGGATGCTGTATCTGCAATGATAGAATTGGCCTGCCACAGACACTGGTATTTAAGTTGAAGAGCAGAATTCACAGTAAGTGTCAGATCCTCCAGAGAGGAATATTGAATGAGGTTTTCTAAGTCTTGGTGAAGACTGTCCCATGCCAGCAGTGGAATGACAGCAGGAGGCTGTGTGTGGAATACCAATATGTTTCACCCATTCAGGTGGTATTTCAAATATAGATTCAAAGCCTCAGTTCCCAGGAAACTAGGTGATAAAATTTTAAAACATCACTGTGAGATGTGCACATGGAAACCTGAAGCGTATCTCATTTGGCGCATAAAGCTGAACAAGTGATGATGAGCATGCCTTACAAATTGTGTATGCACTGTGCTGCATGCTTAAGAATTCCTGAGTGCTGAAAAATAAGCAGGAAAGCGTGAGGAAACTGGTCTGTGTGTGCTGCAAACTCAACTGCAAAAGTGCTGAACTATCAAATTAAGCATAAAAATTTACAACTTCTGATTCAGTCTTGTTTTTTCTTCATGTTAAAACCCAAACAATGAAAACATGAGCTTTTTAAAGGTATAGTCACAATATGAGCTTTTCTTTGAGGAAAACTCATGTTAATGTAGCTGAGTTAAGGGGGTGTGTGACATGATGCAGCATGTAAAATTTGTGTTTGTTTTCTTGCTGGTAGAATTAAACAGAGGCTATGCCATTTCTGGTTATTTTAATGTTCTGCCTTTCTTTGATATGATCCTGCATTTCACTTTAATAGATGCTCAAGATTCCCAGCTTTAAACTAGACTGTTTGCAGTAAGATTTTAACTGTCTGCTTTTTATTATTGTCATTTTTTCCTAAAGTAATTTTCCACCAATTTATATGTTCAGTCTATGTATTCTTGCATTTTTAGTATGCATGCCTTTTCTGGTTTTAATAAAAGAACCCCTTTATAATTATTTAATGGTTATTTTCTATATAGCCATATCCTCTAACTTAGATCTATTATGCATATGTGTTTTACATGTAAAAAATATATGCATGCTTATATGCTTTTGCAATACATACATGCGTATACCTATGCAGACAAGTGGGGTCTTTGTTTTAATGAGGCCCATGAGTAATTCATGATAATATAACACTGAGGAAGTTAAAGACCTGTTTTCACCTTGCAGGATAGGTATTTTCCTCCTATCTAAAAAGCTTATTGCTGAAAAATCCTAGTAAACACACGCTCAGTCTGCTTAAAGAAGCAGCATATGTTATATTCATCTGTGTGTCTATAGAACTAAAAGCAGAATCATCCTGTCTATATGATAAAAGAGCACTGTGTTACCTTTCCAGAGATTTGGGTCCATGGCATGGGTAGTTAGGGACAGTGGTGTTTTTTTTCTCCTCCCTCCCAGGACAGCTCAGAAAGAGTCACACATAAGCTCCAGATTGGTTAGTGTAAGAACAGTCTTCTCTTCAAACTTCTTTTTTTTTGGGTTGGTTTACCAAATAGTGAGAACATTGATAATCAAATAAACTGTGTCTTCTTTGCAGTTAACAAACTCAGTAGCCAGGGTACATCTATTATGAAGGATTATAGAAATAAACACAAAGGGTATGGAAGCTTTAAGCCATGATTTAGGCTCACTGTTGAATCTGTGGTGGACATATGGGTGATAGGGATTTCACAGAAATGCCATGTAAAGTGGGGATCAGGGTAAGAGCAAATTCATCAAATAAATGCTTTTAATTAGAAAGAGCACTATGAAATTATTTCTCAATATGTGTCAAATGAAATCAGTGATTTTAAAGTCCCTTCCATGATAAAAAAACACACTGGGAAAGATTTGCCAGAGGTTTCATTGTGTATTTTCACCACCTTTGTGAGGATATGTTTTTGGCTGTTTATAGCCTTTAAAATAACTGAAATTGTTAAATGCACAGATTTTCTACCTTGTGTATAGTTTTATTAAATTAATTAACTGAAAAGTTGGTATTTTTTTTTATCTCAAGCCAATGATTCCATTTATTTTTCTCCAGCATTCAGCTCGTGCTAAATGGAGTAATGTTGGCTGCCCAAACATTATCTTATTCTGTCTTCTACAAAGTGTGTGATTTTAGGAAACTGGTCCAAGTTTTATCAGGAGTTTTCACAAAGGAACTTGAGTTTTTTATCTGCATTTCTAGACAAGAGTAAACAGAACTACCTACATGTGAGAAAGTGCCAGTGGGATTCAAAGCATGTGTTCAAACCCATAACCTGTGTTGGCATTCTCTTCCAGGGAAAGGGTGTGAATGCTCCTTGTAGCAGTGGGATTGTATTACACACAGGCAGGTACAGTTGCTAGAGACTGCTCACACTCAAGAGTCCAGGCCACCAAACTTGAGGAAATTCCTGTATAAACTGTTTCAGTTAAATAAATTGAAATTCCTTGAGTTACTGGTAGCTAAAAAGTAAAGTTGACTCTGCTTGCTTTATACAAAAAAAACCAGAGTTTCTAAACTCTTAAAAAACCCCAGAACTTGTGTGTTCTGCCAGGGCTTCTCTTTGGCACTGTCTTGTTCTGAGAGCTGTTGGCTTCCCTACAGCAGTGGGCGAGTCGTCTGCCCAGGCTTTTCTCTTCATTCCTTTCCTGCCCAGCGTTCCCACTCCCAACAGGTATTACACTCGTTCTGAACTGCCTTCTCCCTGTTCCACTGTGTCCCAGTGTTCAGGCTGTCTGCTGACCAGATGCTGAACTGGCTAACATAATGCTTTCTGATGTGTCTTTTCCATGCAGAAAAGTAAGTAGGATAATTTAATGTATATACTGATTCACCAGAACAAGGTTGTGAGTTATGGCACCAAACAGAAAAATATTGTCAATAGTGTGTCACTCTATTTCCTTGAAACATTTCTCACTATTGCAAAAATAGCCCCCAAAACTTGTACAGCACAGCATCTGCCTACAAACTCCATTTGGAATTCATGACTAACAGTTTGTCTCTCTTTCCCTGAGATTCTCATTCAGGGAAAATGTTCAGCACTTTCTGGGGGGTACACTGCACCTTGCAGAACCTGGCTGTCTTTTAATGTCTACAAGTGTAAAGCCACAAATTTTATTCTGTCCCAGAAGGGATCTTGCTGCTGATATTCTCATTAAATCAGTTACAGAAATCACGCTTCTATACTATATATAGATTTCATATGCAATGTGTGTGTGTCCCTCTATATCAGGGATTTATCCTACACATTTTAGTAAGAAAACAGGAATAGTGATTATATTTTTTTCTTGGTTGCGAGGCATCTTATTTCCGGAGACATCTCTGCCTCTTTATTTCCTTTAAAATGTACATATATGTATGTCACGTTTCCAAAGAGACCGTAAATGGTCAGTTTGATGGTAGCAGAAATGGACCACAATGAAAGAAGTGTACCTTCACTTGAAACATGAATTTTAAATCTATTGAGTTGTTTATGTCTTTAAACATGAACCCAAATATTTCAATCAATTTTTTACTTTAAACTAATCTGAATATTTTAAACTATCTTTTGAGTTTAAAGTTTGTACTAATTTGAAACAGTAATAGCCATCCACATGGGAATAGTTTGATTATTTTAAACTTCCTTTGTCTTCCTTTTGCCCTCAAAAGAAAAACTCTAAAGCCACTGATTGTATGTAAATTGCATGAATTTAATGGACTAAATTATTTCCCAGGCTGCACATGCTGGGTCCTGTTGATTCTAGTGAGATTAAGATCATGTGCATCCAAAGGTGGATTTTAGCCCAGTGTGTGATGTTCTTCGGCCAACTTTCTAGCAGTTAATTAAAAAGTGCTTTCTCAGTGCTGTGCTGCTGCCTTTGTGGCTCACTGCATAGTAGATCCTTTATATTAGCTGAAGAAGTAAACAAAACAGCAATGCTAATTTTTAACACAAAGAGAGGGAAACCAAGAACTCCTGGGCAAGTTCTCTTTTCTAATAGTAGTTAAGATGCTACATGAAGTCAATCTGGCAACCCTAATACTGAAAGGAGTGCAATTATTTTTGTTGCAGCTGCATTATTCTAATTTTTTATGCTGTCATCCATAGTAATCTGAATATTTTTGTCTTCTCCAGAGACTGTGAGGTAATGACAGCAGGTGGCTATAAGGAAGATGGGAGAAACACATGTATCCTCTAGGGCAATACTACAGTTTTTTTGGTTTTTATAGATTCCATATATCAAAATATCAATACCAATAATACCAAAACTGCAATCGCAGTAGAAAGTCATACGATAGGAATCCAGGGTTTCTGTTGTTCTGTTGCCAGAAGAGTCCACTGGAAGTTTTACAGGGGATAGGAGGATGAATGTGAGCTCAGGATGTGAGTGATTGATCTTTTCACATGTAGTGTATTTTATTTTATCTTTGAAAATTCATTCTTGACAACAGATTATGGTGTGGATCCCTTTAATGGTCTCTCTGTAGGTGAATAATCAGTAATTTTGAATTTGTTATTTCTCTAGGAGTTATGATTGAAATTGTTTTCTGAAACATGCTGAGGAGGAGACAAGTGTTGTATGTGCGGGATGATGGCAACCACTGATTGCACCTGTAATTTGTGAATGCCTTCAGTCAGCAGCAAACTAAATGGGGTCTGATCAAAGCTATCATTTCTATATTCAAGTCCAAGACCAAGGTTGCTGTGATAGTCACGAATGTCCTTCCATTCTGCTCTTTATTACTACGTAAACGACTGAAGATTGTCTTTAATGGCTTCTATTGTGGTTACCACCTGATGCATTAACAGTATCAGTCCTTTTTACTGTCTGCAAACGTGCTGTCAGCATACGTTCATGCCTGACACAAAAGCTCAGTCTCTGATCCCTGTATTTTGTCTTAAATTCCTGCATCACCAGCTGTGGTGTTGAGTTTCGCAGAGACTCATAGTGTAGGAATCTCCAGAAATTGCACATTGCTGTGCTGAAGTTAAAAATAAATGTTTCTTGGGAAAAGAGGCCACTTGAGAATTGGCTGATGACATCTATGGAAAAGGGGCTTCATGTTAGTGATTTACAGTGCTTTTCACCACATTATCCAACAGGTTTTGGCATTTTAAAAAAATATTTCAAATTAGAGCTGTCCCAGGTGTTCTTCAACAGAAGAAGATAATGTTGAAATTAAAGGAGGTCTGAGAAAATTTTCATCTTCAATGGCTTCTTGAGTGAGCCTAAAAGGTTTTGGACCAACATTTCAAAAGCTTCTAAGAGCATTTGTCCTAGTGTAACATTGACCAACAGGATCAGGAACAAGAAAATCCATATTTATCTGTTTGCATAAAGGGGAATGCCAAGAATATTTCTCAGGTATTGCAGACTTTTCTAAAGAAGATGATAGCGTTATACCACCTTCTAAATGCTCCTGTACTGGAGCCGCTGTATTTGACATGGGGTGATACAGAAAGGGTTTTTCTTTTAGAAAGACTATGCTTTGAGTTCTCCAAAATGTTTTTATTGAAGTTTTGCAGAATCAAAGATAATAACTGTTTCTTTACTTAGACAGATGAAATTTAAGTACCTGAACTGACATATGTATTTTGAGCAATCCACTCGTGTCAATATTTTTCTGTATGGTGGAGCCCATCACACTAACTTAATCAGGAGTAGTAAAGTAATGCTTTCCCTAGATTATTTTGTAATTTGGGGACCAAGGAAATATCTAGCTCTGAAGTTTCTGATGATTCCTACATGCAGAATATGGAACAGTCTCAGAAGGCTGCTCTACCTGAAGTACCGGGTCCCATCATCAACAAACCTTCACAATCAAATTTGTGTTTGAAGTGCAGTTAATAGATTTGATTGCAGTATGTTTACCATTGACAGCTCTCACATAGGTTGTTGTTTTTTTGTCGTTGTTGCATTGGTTGTATTATTTCTTCTGATGGCAGTTATTTGCAATTGCAGAAAAGGAAAAACCTGCTTGTGTTCTGTGAAAGACACTAGGCATTTCACTCTTTTGAGTGCTGGTCCTAATGTTTTCTCTTACATTGGATAAAAAAGATACACCCCCCAAACCAAAGACTGTAATAGTTACTAGAAATAACATTCTCTTCCTGATCAGGGCTGAAATAGTGAGTTTCAGCATGCATTAACTTCTCTTGATCCAGTGGTAAAAACTTTACACCCAGAAAAAATAAGGTTAATCTATTCTCACACCCATCCTCAGATCCACATTCTGCTTCTAAAAATTTTAAACCAAGCTTCTGGAAAACCTAGTTCCCTCAGAACTAGTTTGTAAATATTATTTAAGAAGGAAGGTGATCAGTTTATGAAGGGGATGTTAGGAATTGCTAAGTAATGACCTAGGATTTGAAAGAATTTGTCAGGATTCTTTTGTTTTGCAGGACATTTTCAGTTTAACTAAGCAGAAGAAAGATTATTAGAAGTGTTGTTCATTCTCATAATTGTTTTTTTGCAAAGACTGTATTTTCTAAGTTTTCTGGAAGCTTGGGAACAGGTCTGCCATACAGCTGTTTGTCATACATCTGTTTCTGTTTCTAATGTGCATTTCAATTAGATTAAAGTAGCTATACAATGCTGATCCTTTCAAAATATAAAGCATACCAAGGGTCAAATAATCTTGTTTACAGACAAGGGAAAACAAATTATAGAGCAGATTTTGAAATATCTTCATCTTCTCTATCTGAAATAACTCTAAGGATATCTGTGAGTGCTCTTACTCTAGGCTTCCCCTTTCTCTTCAAGCTAGCTTTGCCACAGAGAAAATCATCTGTGAACAGAATTCTTGGTTTACCAGGAGCAGCCTGCTGCTTTTCACCCACAGATCTGTTAAGCCAGCTCAGCAAATGGTCATTTTTTACAATTCCATCCTGCCCTTTGTTCTCAGTCAGTCCCATATCATAAGGAGGCCAAGTAGGTATTACAGTTGGATTCTTTGGTAAGGATTTATTCTTTCCCTTTATAGTGCTCTGACCTTTAACAACAATTTGTACATAAATAGTTGAAATTTTAGTGAGAATAGGACTCATTTTCTGTGATTAAAACATTCTTAAATGTTATTGACAATGGTGCCTTATCAGTAGTGTAAACCACAGGAAAAGCACATGCAACAATTACTGTGTGTGTGGACTGTCCCATTGTTGAATTTTGCTGGGCTAACAGAAGCCCTTAAGTGAATTAGAATTATGGACTACTGATTTTATTTCCTAAGAAATCTCTGCAGTCTGCAAAGAATTGCAAAACAGCTCATGGTTTCTCTCTGAAGGGTGGTATTCTGTTTGCCCTATATTCTGGTATTCTGGCCTTTTTGAGTCATATGGTTGTGAATCTAGTTCTCAGTGATGTTTCATCAAGGCAAACTGACTGCCTTTAGTGAGAAGAAAATTTTGGAAAGTTACTAGATAGTATCAGGTTGAAGAATCTGTAGTGTTTTTGTTGGCATTAGCTTGCCAGAAAAGGAACTGTAAAATAATAGTCTTCATGCAAAAGTTTTCCAGTGCAAGTAGTTTCCAATTTTTAATCTTTAATTTCCAGTCCTGTTCATAACATGCTCTCATACTTGCTCTGTTCCCCACCCAAGCAGAGTCCACTGCATAGCACTGGGAGGGAAAGTTTGAAACAAGAGATGCATTATGAAGTCAGGTGGCTTGGCACTGAAAATTTCAAGTCCACAACTCTGGTGAGGAATAGCAGTGGATGTGCCAGAACTGTCAGATCCTTTGGGCTTTCTGAAGTTTCTGAGCTCTGAATCATAGTTACTTGGCCTGCCAGGAATATTGTGACAACAGACCATGTAGCAAAATAATTTTTAATTTTTTTTTTTTTTTTTGGGGGGTGTGTGTGTGTTCAGATACCTCTTATTCTAGTCCATTTTTATCCAATGTGTGACCAAACGCTCATCTGTATTTTGGGAATTGTGAAAAAAATTATTGACTTTGATAAAAAAACATGGTTGATTTCTTTTTCTTTTTTTCCCCCCCTGAAAGTAGTTTCTGGAAACTAAAAGGCATGTTTTAATTTTGTCAGTCAGATTGGAAGTCAGCATCTGGAGGGTTTTGAGGCAGGTTGGGATTTAAAATGGTGACTTTAACAAAGGCAGAAGAGACCTTCCTGTAGCGTTAATACCTCATGGGAGGTCTGCTATCTTCTGTGCAATACCACCCAGTTGGTGTCAAATTCCTCACATTGTGGATATTTGTGGATAGAGTTTGCAAATCTGCCATTTTTCAACTCAATTATTTCATATTTGAGGATTCTGCTGACTTGGGCCATACAGCTTTTTAGTTGGAAAAACCAGTAACTGTTGTAAACTTCCAAGCAGGTTCTAATATCTTGAGTATGACAATGCCTGTACATCTCACTTGGCAGTTTTGGCATTCACTACTTGAGACAGATTTTTCAGATCAAAGGGAGGTCAATCATCAGCACCGCTTATTTTTCTGCCTTATAATTGTAGTCAGCATGCTAGAGAGACTCCAATTAGGCTTGTGTCCTTTATTTCAGTGGCAATATTTTTGTGTTCAGGTAGCACTGCTGACTTTTTTAGCACTACTGACTCTCACCACCTTTTGCATTCTTTTGGTCATGTTCAGGCTGGTGCTTAAGCATTGTAGATGCTGAATATTTTTAACTTACACTTGATACAGTAAAAAATACAGTAGGAAAGGCATAATGGATATAACCATTCAAAAATGGTTGCTTGCCAGATGAAGAAAGGCCAAGTTTGTTATCAAGTGCTGTCCTGTGTGACCAGAATTGTGTTTTCATTCGAGCGGTGAGGAGACCACTTACTGTTGTTACCCATGGCACGCTCAAAACAGGAAACAGTAATGTACGTGCTGCTGTGGACATTTAAAAGCATTTTAAAATGGCAGAATCAAAAGCAAACAGAATTGAAATGCCACATGAGATTTATATTCCTCAGACATGCTTATTTGCTGAAATTTGTAATAGCAGCTTTCCAAACTCTGGAATTCATTGAATTTCTAAACTGCAGTTTATCTGTAATAGAATTGTGTACTTGACTCATGGAGACTCTGTCTCAGCAGAAACATTAATTACATCACAGTCACTGGAGAACGAAACAGCAACCCTTATGGAGTCCTACACTTGCATATTTACTCTTCTGACTTCTCAGATTCACTAACATCTGCTTTCCTTATGTATTGAGTAAGTTTTAATTCACTGTTGATAATGCTAGAACTGCATAGAAGAACAAAGGCTGTAAGTTCCTATTTCCTATTCCACATACTTTTCTTCTACTTCTTCCCAATTATATGTTTATTACCTATTTTTAAACTCTGCATGTGAATATCAGAGGCACTTGTTTTACTGTCTGCTGAGGTAGGAAATTTTTCTGAAAGCCTCTCTGTTAATGTGAGTGGAGACAACAGAGTGGAAAGGATCTGACAGAATTGCTTCAGAGTGAAAAAAAAATATTTTGCAAAAAACTGGTTGATTTTACCAACATTATAAAATGAAAAACAGAAAAAAAAAAGAAGAAAATTGTAGGAAATATTTTCACTTCTAGTTTTGAGTTTTCATGTCCTAGCTTTTAGTATGCAGTTGTAAGTAACATAAAATTGCTTTAATTTAAGTAATACAAGTCTTTAGACTATACTTTTCTGTGTAAAAAACCAACCAAACAATGAAATTAGATTGTAATTTTGAAATCCTGAACTATAGAGTGATGAAGATGATCATGAAGAGTCTAAGGCATCTGAACTATTTGTGGAAATATTGTTACTTAGAGTTATGCTGTCAACTCAGTTGAACTATTTTTATTATCATAGAGATACTAAAAATATTGGACTTATAGGGCACTTTGGTCTTAGTTGCTCTTTGTTTTATTTGCCTAAATAGCAACTGGCAACTACTGACACTGTGTATAAATTACAAATATAAAATAAAGAATGTTTGCAGAATATTTGAAGAATGTTTCTTCAAAATAGTTCTAAAATAAAACTTGAAATACAATAATAGCATCTGTTGAACTTCAGCAGAACTCTTGCTTTTTGTACCTCTGGGAATGTATTGATGTATTTTCCCAATTCTCTCTTCAGGTTTTTTTCATTGGGTAGGTAAGATTTTTCCTTAATTCTACTCTGCTGTAGTCATCTAGTGACAAGTACAATATTAACAGACACATGATTTTTCATATTTTAAGAGGAAACTTCTACTAAGTTATCTACTAGGAATGTCGCAAACAGGCAAATCCAGCAATTTGTACTGTAAAGTTTGGGGGCCCAAGTCAGAATGTGAGTTAAATGTTGATAAGGACATATGAAGCTCAAAGCAGCCATTTCTGTTTATTCTTATAGCTTCTCCCTCCTTTCTCTCCTAGTTTTACTGATGAAGGGCGTATTAATGAGCCTTTCCATAGCCTCTGCTCTTATGGAAGTGTAGGCAGAAATTTGCTGAGGGGATGCAGAGCTGTCAAGCAATTACTTATTTTGCTTGTGCTCAGGTCTTCACCCTTCCAGAAAGAAATACAGACTGACATCACTGTGTGAACTCACTCAACACACTAAAGCTGGTGGGGTATATTTTAAAGGGCTTTATTAAAAAGTTTTGGGAGCATCCAGTCTGCACAGAACTTCTAATGACTCCGACTTGATCTCTCCTCTTTCCTTTTGTCTTCTGGCAAATCCTGATGAAGTAAAATTCAACACTACACACCCACACTAGGTCCAAATGGCAGATAAGTTTAACATAATTCCTTTCAGACCTATTTGAGTGAAAGTTTTGGCACCAAACATGCACCTACATATTACTCTGTCTCCTACTGGCACAGCACCAGGTTCTTCATGCTGCCAGGAACAGTGGCAGCTGCTGCTTATGCTAAAGCATAAGCCTCTTCCTGCTGGACAAGGAGAGTGCAAGATCTCTTAGGTTACCTCTTTTTTAAAGAAAAGGCTTCATATTTCTCCCTTTCAAGATACATGACAGTCTGAAACATCTTTGTTGCTGATGTGTTCAGTACAGGGTTGGAATTTAGCGCCCCTCAAACGTAAGAGTCCTGTTTGCCAGCCTGAGCCCTATTTGCCTGCCTGTCTCCCAGCCTTCCTCAGTTCCTAGCTTCTTATCAATAAACTGCTCTGCAGTCTGGAGTCCTCCTTAGAGTAAGCATAAGACAATACCTCTGGCACCACTCATACGTTGTTGGGCTGAGAACTTGTTCTGGCAGTGCTTGCCCAGAGATGGAGCTCTAAGCCATGTTCTCAGTGCCAGATGACATTTTGCCTGTCAAATATGATCCTATATGAGTCATAAAAACTTTTAGAAAATTGCAGTTTTTTTGCATTGAGAACTGCTTGATAGAGTCTTTGCCACAAAAAGTGCCCTGGAGGTTTCTCAAGAGTAAGGGGAAAACCAGGGATTTTTCTCCCCAGAGGCAGTAAGGGCTCTGTGTTCTGAAGTGTAAATGCCAAAGACCAAGGACGAGCTAGATACATAGTGGTAATAAGACTACTGTGCACTCAGTGAGCTTTCAAATTGGTTATTTATGTGGGCAATACCCTCCTAATAGACATGCTCCTTCATCTCCTTGCTGTGCATAATCAGGGGCAGTAGCTCTGCAGACAAAAAAGTAAGCATGCAAGTCACTCATGAAGCTTTATAAATGAACCCTTCTATAATGCTGTGACTGGCAGGGAAGTATTATTTTTCTGACAGTTGTTGATGTCATGGAGTGGCAGTTGTTCAGTGCTCTGTTATTTAACATTATAATTGAATAAAATAGCTTCCTGTTTTGTGCCTCCAACAAGAAGAGATGTTTACTCATGGAAAATTGTGAATTACTGGTAGGTTTGTTTAATAATGAAATAAGATTTACAGCCTGGCTAATGCTAATTCCACTGTGTATGTGCATGTGTATATCAGATTTACTGTACTCTTGTTGACAAGGCTAAGGATCAGTTTGCTCTGTTCCTTTTTCTTGTCATAAACTCACACAGTGAATGATCGAACAAAGTAGCTCCTGACCTATTCTTCCACCAATGAAAAGAACAGTAAGGAATTTGTTGATAAGCATCACTGAAACTGGACATTTCAGATTTAAATTCAATGCAGTGAGTTCCATACCTGAATTCACAGAAGGCAACCCCATCAGGAAATGATGTATGTCAAAATAGAAAAAGAATCGTTATTGTTATTGAGGTTAACTGAAGAGGACAATTAATAAATAATCTTGCAATGGAGCAAATGCAGTCTCACTGGGAATAAAGGGACTGAGCTCTGTGCACACCAACCTGCTCTGTCCTCTGGAAAGACTCTTGCCCACCTCTTAATTCCCGTTCCTTGTTTCCTTGATACAGGACAGTGGAAACAGAAATAGTGGCAGTAACTTTTTGGAGGAGCAGAGAAGGGTGCTTGAGGTTTATATAGTTTCAAAGAAAGACTGGATGCTTGGAAAGAAAAAACATGTTGAGCATCAACATGTAATTAGAAGCCACATCCTGCTCAGGAAGACCTTGTGTTTTAAGTTACTAAGGGCTCAGCAATCCACAGGAGCAAGGATTGTATATGCTTGCCTTATTGTCTTCTCTAAACATCTCCTAATAACCACTGATTATGAGATAGGATATTGGATTAAATGGATTTTTTATCTGAGAAAATATGACCATTCTTATGCTTTATGAAATGGGAAGGTCTGAGATCACCTTTGTACCTGCATTAATTCAACCCCTGTTTTATATAACAATGTGAAAGGGATTGGAGATGATGAATAGATAGAGTTGATTTGGTTTGGCTTTTATGTTATGTATTGAACTGATGCTTCAAACATGACTTGTGATGTAAATGAAGCATAACCAAATACATAACTATGACAAATTAGTATTAAACGGTCCTTGTGAAAAGTGGTGGGAGTGAAATGTGTCCTTGCCTTTTTATCAGTTCATTTAGAAAAGTCTCTATAATTTATACTACAGAAGTTTCTGTGAGTCAGCACTGTACACCACCTTTTGTCTGATTCATGGTGCTCCTCTCCCGAAATTTTTTCATTAATCCCCATTAAGAAGGTTGCCTTGGTGTTGTGGAACTGTGGAAGAAATGTAACTAACTTTGTTTATAATGTTTGCTTATGCAGCATATTATTTTCATTAAAGTTGTATTTTAACAAAAGAAAGTGCATGCACTATTGAAGCCAAAGGTTAAGGAGAAAGCATAGTAACTCAAACTTGGTCTTGAACCTGCCACTCTCTGGTCTGCAGTACTGCCTCTTGCAAGTGACCATGTTCAAATGAATTGGATTGCTAAGGGTGTAAGGGGGTGTTTTCAAGGTCTGGGCTGATGCTATCCAGCCCAACAAGATTAAAGCAACCTTCATCATCCAGGATTTTGGTAGACAATCTTTAAGAGTGGGTGTTATGACAGCCTGCATTTGCACAGCAAGAAGTTTCAGTCTCACTCATCCCACTCAGCTCATTCACTCCCAATCTCCTCCTTTTAGAAGAAACAGTTACCCATCTTGCTGCTCTCAGAGATGCTCTGTCAACAGGCAGCCCACTCAAAATGTTCATTTAACCTGAGTGCCTGCTACCTTGGAGTTTGCAGGCATCAGTGTCTATCTGAATGTGTAGCTCTCTCCCGTCTCTATTCCTTAGAGCAGAATGAACAAAGTGGCCCCAACAAGTGCCTTGTTCTTTTGATGTGATTAATCGGACTCATTATTACCAGGAATGGTTTTGGTTTGTAGGGTGCCCTCAGGCAGTCAGACTGTCTCAAAATAGCCAAAGGTGTTGTAAGGTTAATTGCCTTTCCCTTGTTTTTGACTGCTTCCTAAGTAGGATATCTGCCCTTTCAGTGGAGCTGACGTTCCATGTGGCTGTACGATTGTAGGACTGTGCCACACTGCTGCTGTTAGAGCTGAAGCCCAACACTGACTAGTAAAATATGATTCGGGTAGCTGAAATCTCAGCTGTACAAACTATTAAAGCATGCTCTAAATCTTAATTGCATTCTCACTGGGAGGTAATTTGAGAGAGGGTGAGGATATGTTCAGAGATTTATCTTTATGTAGAATGGCTTGCTAATTCGTTCCTGACTTACCTGCAAGGAATCTGAAAATTCTGGATGATTTAGAGTATGAAATTGATAGTAAGAGATCCTTTAGAACATCTGGAGGTTTTTCTCTCAAGGAGACAAGTGAGAATATATATATGTACCTTGGTTAGCCATTCACAGTACTTCAACGACACTTATATCAGAGTTCAGATCTTAAATTGCTCTCAGAAAACAAGTGTTTGATGAACTTGTTATTCCAGCAAGATTTGGTGCACACTTCAACTTACTTTCCTTAAGAAAGCACTCTTATTGAGAACACTGCTGAGCATTTGACATATCTGGTCTGAAGGCATCTCTTTCTGGGTAGAACAACTGTATGCTAACTTGTAACAAAAGAATCTCTAATTCTAGCAATATATGTTGTTTGCCCATTCATAAATCTAGACATTGCTTGGTAGGAGAACTTTCCTATAAATTAAGACCTGGTCTTGTGCTCTAAATGAGTGTCCTTAAAATACTAGCTGCCACTGATATCACCTTGCAGAATCCAAGGTGTTAAATACAGGGAAATTGGGTTTTGGCAGAGATTTAGGCCATGATAATATGAATGTTTGTGGCAGATAATTGAAGTGGAGGATGAAATAGTTCTGAGAATCAAAACTCATACTCAGAGCATCTGTTTGCTGGGGCTTTCTTTGGCATTGTCTTTTCTTCCACCATTTCCAAATTTCCTTCAAAAGCAGGGAGAAAAGCTAACACAGGGATGACTGCAATGAGCTTGGAAAGTTCACAGCAGGAATCTGGAATTCTCATGTGTTCAAAAATAAACCTGGTGTCACTTTCTATCCTGCTGGTCTTAGTGGGATCTGGAAGGAGGAGTTGGAAGCTCTAATGCAATGTGATAAGACATTAACTTCAAGTAAAAAAATTACTGTAGATCTTGTTTTGAGAATTAGAATCATAGAATTGTAGAATAGGATTTCACTAGACCAGGTTGCCCAGGACACCATCCAATGTGCCCTTCATCACTCCCAGAGATGGGACATCTACAGCTTCTCATGGCAACTTTTTCCAGTACCTCAGTAAAGAATTTCTTCCTAATATCTAATTTATACCTACTCTCTTTCAGTTTAAAGCCATTACCCCTTGTTCTATCAATTACCCCTAACATGGAGAGAACTTGGACTAAAGGTGTCCAAAGGGTGTTGTTCAGAGCAGAGCACAGGATCAGTGTGGAGCAGTGTGCACAGTAGAAGAAGGAGGTGTTGGCACCAAGAGCTTTAAGAAATATTGGTCCATGAGTGAGAAGTCTGTGCCTAAGCCTAGCGAGTGCCCTATGCTTCAGCAAGAAGGTGGCTGCTGCCTGATCCAAAGATACCTTCCCTCTGCTCTTGGAGTGTTTTGCTGAGGAGTCATGCTCTTTAATCCCTGGAAGAGGATCTCTGCATAAGTGATGGAAACTCTAGTTCACTGTTTTGAGATGTGAAACACATACATATTTTGCAGCCAGACTCTCCCTTTTCAGGCTTAAGTAACAAAACATGTTACATGTACTTCCAGTCTTTCAGCATTTTGGGGTAAGGGTTTGACGGCTGCACAGTTTCCAAAGACACGTCGTGCCCTGAGCAAGCAGCATTTGATGGTTTGATTTTCTGTCATGGCTGATGCTTGTGGATAAAAGCAGTCCTGGGTGGTGGTGAAGACATGAGCTCATCCTACAGGTTCTTTTATGCCTGCCCTAATACCCAATGCAGGGCATGCTCCCTTCCTTCTCAGCTCCCAGTGCCTGTGGCAGGCTTCTCTGGAGGTAAATTCATAAAATTCACCCTGCAGCAGTGGTTCAGACAGGAGACAGGATTTGAAAATGTGCTGCCCTTGCCTCAGTGGAGTTTTATACTGCACTCATCAGCCAGCTGTGGGAAGGGAGGCTGGAGTGCCCGCTGACCTGCAGTGAGGCTGAAGTGAGTCCAGAGAGGAATGCTGTGGTTTGCACAGCAGAGCCTCCAGTGGGAGGGCAGCCCTGCAGTGGGTTCATGGCTGCTGCCCCACATTTGCCAGGCTGGGGTGGACCTTGCCTTTGGGGTGGATCTCATCTCTATGGAGTTCTTGACAAGGAGCAGAGGCCAGTGGCCATAGCTGGACAAATCCCCATCTTTCCCGAGCTCTTCCCAAGCCACCGTGCCTCCACCTCTGCTGGATGGAGGGGAAAAACATACTTGGCAAGAGAAGAGGCTTTTGGCACTAGCAGTTCATTGTTGCTGAGATGTTCTGATACATAAAGGTGAGAAAACTGCGAGCAAACTGCTGGTCCCGATGCAGTCTTAGGCGCACCAGCTGCACCAGACGCACTGAGGATATTTCTCACCTCCTGCCCCCAGCAGAGGCAGCCCCCACTGGGGAACGTAGTCTGAGGGACAGGTCTCCGTGGATCTGTTCTTGCCCCTTGGCATCCATGTGATGGCCATGAGGCCTTGCAGTCCCTGCAGGCCCAGGAGTGGTCAGGAGGTGTTTGGGCTGTGGTTGCCTGTATCCAAGGATGAACATCACTTTCCTCTCCTGGGCAAGACCCTCCTGCCTTTTTCTGCAAACCCAGTTGTTCCTGGTGTGGTCTGTGTTGCTGATACCTGAGAAACTCTTGCTTTAAAGTAGCCTTATTGTGAGCAAAAATAGACAGCTGCCCAGGGAGGAGGAATGTACTAAACCTTGTAATCTAGTTACCTTGGTAACATCTGTAAGAAACTATTGCTAACCATTTTCTGTTTTTTCTTCATCTCTTTTATGGAAATACATATTTTTCTTTACTTGACAAAAGTGTGATTTATACCATACCCATCATAGCCATTCTCCTGACCAGTATCCTGACAAACAAGTTCCCATCTCTAACAAGCAAGGTTAAATGACTGTAAAAACAGATATTTGACTTTATAGTGGAAACAGAGATTTGTTGTCAAGTAACTAAGCTATTGCTAAGAAAAGCAAAAATCTTGTAAAAACTTTGTTTCAGAGTATTATAGTGCGTGATCACATTTACTCAACATAGGAATTCTTTTCAATGGTCACGTTTTAGAACAAACATAAGATTATTTTTTCTTCTGCATTGTAACATTCTCATACATTTGTAATATTTAGTTGCCAACTGTATGTCATCCAGGACAACAAAAATAGGAAATGAAAGCATTATTGCCAGGCAAACCTAACAGCTGTGCTTGAGAATTGGCTGTTCCTGGATCTAGCTCTTAGCACAGCTCTCATCATTCCCGTTCAGCTGTCTGTGTCCTGGTAGTGGTTCCTTTGCACTGCATGAGCTGGGACACTTGAGTGCCAGCACACAGAAGTTCCCGAGGGATCAGACTTGTGTGCTGCAGGGTAAGCGGTGCCCCCATCTTTTAGGTGGTTCTTTGTATCCTCTGGTTACTCACTTGTTTCTGTCTTTGCTGCCAACAGCAGGGAATTTTCTGAGCCCTTTAAAGGGAAGAGCATCCCTCACTCAGTGACCCATTCAGTAACTGATTTTAATTATGTCACTTTTTAAATTGTTCATCAAGAAGCCAATTATCTGTTAACAGTCCTAAATATGAAATCAACAGTAACCAAAGTGTTTCCGTGTTAAAAAAATATCTGGATTTCTTTCTGTTATCTCAAAGCTTTTAAAATAAGTTGGAAATGTGGCTAATTTCCTTTTTAAAAATAAAGACCCTGTATTAGAATTCCATTTTCTATTGTGGAGTTGCAAAACTGCTTATCTATTTCTGAAAGTATGCTTAGAATTTTATCCTTTTTTATGTGATATGGCCTTGAAGACGTAAGTCTCAGGGCATGATAGAAGATTTATTAAGGATAAATCATGCTCTTTTTGTTCACTTACATAGCTGAAATCCTCAGGCAGCATTGCTCTGTTGCTAGTTTGGTTGGTGTACACATTAAAAGTCTTATTCTAGGAACGTAATGTCTTTTATTGCATATACATTTGTATTCACAAGAGGTAATCTAAAAGTGATAAATACCAAAGCATAGTTTTTTTTTTTTTTATTGTAGCCATTAATTATACAGCTGTTTTAGAACAACAAAAAATATTCCTTAAGTAAAATTATTTAAATTATGACTCTTAATTTTTATTGTTATGAAATTAGATTTTGTTACAGGTTTACAAAACAAAACAATTTTAAAAACTATGTTCATAGTGCATGCCGATGTACGATAGCTGGTCTATGGCTTTCTAAGTATTTAATTGAATTAGATCACTACCCATTTATACAGTTTTTTCTTCTCTTTTAAAAATCTGATATGAAAGTGGTGAATAGTTGTTTTTTACAATAGTGATGGTGAGTCAACAATTTGATTAATCATGTAGTTAGAGCACGAGTATTTCTGAGCACATCCGTTAAAGAACGAGTCCTGATATTTTGGTGTTTTTTAATTCCTCATGTGTATAAATGTGTTTGCTTGTTTTCCATGGAATTTGTTTAGAAGGGCCCAAAAGAGATGGTAGTATATTAAGGTGCTAATAATATAATAGTAATATATAAAGAGGTGCTAATATATTAAGGTCCATCTCATCCCATATCCCCAGTTTCAATCTGAATGCATTCCTGACTACTGACTGCCCAGTTCCGTTTCCAGCTTCATAGTTTGCAATAAGCATAGGCTTATAGAGCCCTGGGCAGGTGTTTGCACCATTAGCAAAACCATGTAAGTTGCCAAAAAAGAGGTGCTTTACAGAACAAGAAGAGGGAAAATTGAGTGCCAAATTCTGCTTCCATTTAATCCTTTGAAAGATAAAATGTTTTACTAGATAGCCTGTTGGCCAAAAGATTGTTTGGAAGTAGAGAGGGGCTGAATGGTAGCACAGGTGGCAAATTCCGATACTGACAAGAACAGGATACATAAATCCATAAATCTGTGAAGACACATATTATTCATACAATCCAGCTGTAAAATCTTAAGGGTAACAATGACATATACAGAGTTTTTGGATGGAGCTTTCAGGTTTATAATTTAGTCCACTATTTATCAGTGTTTTAAACTATATTATGACACACAATGAATGAAAGAAGTGAGTGGGAACCTGAACAAAATGAATACAGGATCTTTTTTTTCTGGAATCAGCTCTTCTACTATAATCTCTGCTGCCAGCAGTGAACACACGAGATGTATTTACATTGTATCTCTGCAAGAGGATATTTATGGATATGACATGTGCTGTTCTGCACACTGAAAACCTGAGATTCAGATTCTCTCTCAGTACCACAGCACCTATGTTAATTTCAGAAATATGTAATAGTGCACAAATGAGCACGGTATAAGAACCTAAATAGATCCATAGGCATATGGACAGATAGATTGATCAAGGCAGACTTTATCACTTTGTCCCTAAAAATCCTTTGTGATTATCCCTTATGTACACAGTGGTACTAACGTGTCAGCCCAGATAATTTCCCTTTACTTAATAATATTTTATGGGTTTACTTAAAGCCTTTACTTGAATATGTGGAGTGTGTGTGTGCTTTTTGCAGAAATGTACTGGTCTTAGTAATATAAACAATTTTCATTCTATTTTGAAAAAACATTGTGAATATATAAATTGTGTTTGAACTGGACAGAGATGATTATGTGGCATGTGACTGAAAATATATATTTTTTAATAGATGATTCAGCTGCAGAGAGTTTTAATGGCAATGAGACCGTGGGACACAGTTCCAATGCTTCAGGGGGAACACACTGCAGGGAGATGGCAGAAACCAACAGTAATGGCAAAACAAATCTGGAGCAGGATGAGCAGCCTCTGAACCTGAGTGACAGTCCCCTCTCTGCTCAGCTGACTTCAGAATACAGACTAGATGATCACAGCAGTAATGGAAAGAACAAATACAAGACTCTCCTAATTTCTGATCTCAAGATGGAACGGGAGGCAAGAGAAAATGGAAGCAAGGTAAGATGCTTCCACATGGTCCACATATGAAGCATGTAGTTCGGAAAAGAAAAAGATTTGTGAGGCCAAACTAAGGGTTATTCCCAGCTAAGCACTTAATGTGATGTGTCTAATGTTTGTCAGATCATTACTTAAAAGCCATATGTAGATTTGTATGCTCTGTTACACATATATGATGCATACGTACATTAAGTGTGTGGGGATGTACATGGGTGAATAAACATGTATAGGCAAATATATTGTGCTGACACACAGGCAGAAATGGTGTAGTTCTCCAGCAGATGTGAATTTTATCAATCCACTTATTGAGAACTGTCTACATTACCGATTTGAAAAAAATATATATTAAAGTATGTATATAATGTGATACATATATGTATGTATAAATATGGAGACATATATGTATGTATATTTACAGATGGCCATCTCATCACATCTATTATGTATCTGTAGAATTGTTGCGGTTTGAACCCAGCTAGCAACTAAGTACCTCACACTCCCCTCCCTGCCTTGGTAGGGTCAGGAGGAGAATGGAAGAAAGGTAAAACCTATGGGTTGAGATAAGAACAGTTTACTAACTGAAATTAAGTACTACTGCTACTACTACTACTACTACTACTGATAATTGTAATGAAAAAGAAGACAACAAAAAGAGAAAGAGGAATAAAATCCAAGAAACACAAGTGATGGACAATACATTTGCTCAGTCAGTGCCTGAGCAGAGATAGTTTCTGGCCAGCTCCCCCCAGTTTATATACTGGGCATGATTCTCTGTGGTGTGGAGTATCCCTTTGGCCAGTGTGTGTCAGCTGTCCTGGCCTTGCTCCCTTCCAACCATTTGTGCAGTTGCTCACCAGTAGAGCCCGGGAAACTGAAAAATCATTAACCTGGGGTAAGCACTGCTTACCATCAACTAAAACATCAGTACGATATCAATATTGTTCCCATACTTAATCCAAAACACAGCACTCTACCAGCTACTAGGAAGAAAATGAGCTCTTTCTCACCAAAACCTGGACAAGAATAAATCTGTATGAATGTTGTACATACGCCCAAGAAAATTCCTACCGGTGAATTATCAACATCTGAAAGGACCTGATTTGGTTTCTTCATGATTGTGTTATGCAGGCACCTAGCCTGAATTAAAACTGACAAGTTTGCTTTAAGAAGCTGTAATCCCCTGAGGCCTTTTCGCTGTAGTTTCTATTATGTGGGTAAGGAGAAGCAAGGGTGTTATTTTGTAGATAAAGACAGATCTTACAGATTAAGTTAGCTAGCTTTCTAGGATGGTGCTTTTCATGAGGGCCTACAGTAGGGAGGGTGAAGAAATGGCATATGTCATAGAATTTACCCTTTCATCATAGTGGTCACAAGTTCTTTTTTTTCTTTTTTTTTTTTTTTTAAATTTAATCTGATGACCTACTGGCTTACCACTTCTACAGCAGCAATAATAGGATGTGAGTCCTGGATCCAAAGACTCTTAATGCTAGTCACTAGCTTTCAGTAGCCTGACAACATAGATACTCTTTGAATGGGCACATTTTTTTACAGGGCTTTGAAACAGGAGTGTTAAAATCCTTAGGCATACTTAGATAAGGATTGTACATGACTGATGTCTAGAGACCAACATTCAATTATGCTAAGGTTTTATCTCATATCTTCATTGCCTGTGGAGTGAAAATAAAAGCTTGTAACATTTTTGTAACTTAAGGGTCTAAGTTTTAGTGGGGAGAACAAAGGGAGACTAAAAGGGAGATTGTTAGTGTTTCTCATGGCCATTTAGCAAATCACGTATCCCAACACCTTCTCCATAAAATCTTTATGGAAAACTCTTTATCTGTATGGAATACTTCTTTTCTCACAAACCTGCATTATATGGAAAACTTTCTGACTAGCTGTAGTCTCAGCCTGTGTATGCACCTCAGAGCTTGATTTACTCAGTACTTTGAGTTGCACAGTGAGTCCCAAATTGGCTGATATGAATGGCATCTTCTTTTGCTTCAGGGCAGGTTGTTCTAATGAATCTTTTATAAGCCCGTCACCCAAATATTGACAGACACACAAGCTCTTTTGCCTGAGGTAGGTTGTTGCTTTTGCCATCACTCTTGCAAATACACAAATAAGCTTGGCAAAGATAGGGAGGAGTCTTAATGTGAAGCTTATTTATAGCTAAGACAAGAACATAGCCTAATGTTCAATTTCCAATTTGAATCAGTTCCAACTCAGATGCAAAAAAAATTTCCTTGAAAAGTGTTAAAAATCTATAATGTCTTGAGATGACAATCAAAGCCATCTCATTCTTTACAAATTTTAAAAGGCCAGAATCATCCCCCACATCAATATATTCTTTCACACTTGCTGTCATCCTGCCCGCTCTATATTGCCAACAATATGCAGATTTGTCTCCTCTTTTTGTCCTAGTGAAACTCATGTTGATGTTTAGAGTTCATTTAAGTGTATGATTAATTAGATATGCAGTAAAGATTATTAAATATAGAGTAAAGACTTCAGAAAGAACACAATCCTGCGATAAAAAAAAAAAGTTAGATATTTGTAAGATGAATTACTGAAGAAAATATCTAGTTTCTAAGTGAGGGGAAATATATTTCAATTATTGGGCTGGCATTGGAGGAAGAAATACATTATGCTTCCTCCAACTTCTACAATGTCCCATTTAACCTGCACAAGATGTTATTCTCTTGGGATAGTCAAAACTATGAAACTCAGAGGCAGAGGAATGGAGCTAAGAAGATCTCTTGGCTGACATGTTCTAATAGATAATTTTGTATCTGCTGCAGAATTTTGATCAGAAGAAGCTATTGAGATAAAAATGGTAGTTTTCCAATCATATTTTCTTTGAAAATGTGACAGCTAATAGGGAAATCTTTTTTTGAAAATGGTTACTTCTTTGTGGAAATTAAATTTTCAGAATATTAATCTTGTCCATACCTATTTGAAGCAATTATATGCTTATGCTATAGGGAAAGTTGGCTAAAATAGTGGTATCATTCTGCAAAAAATCTTGGATATCAAAACAGGAATGCTTATCATTTTCCTAAAATAAGGTCTACGGACACAGAGGATGTAATTCGTGACTTGGAAGAAATGTAGGGTTTGGTTTTTTAATAATAAGTCAAGTTTTCTTGCCTGAAAAGACTCTGATGAATAACTGGGGATTAGATAAGCCTGTGAACAACTAGAGTATATTATTTAAAGAATGCTCAGTTCAGTTACTTCAGAATACGACTTTTAAAACTGGTGTTAGTAGCACTCTTTAAACAAGCATGACATTTCAGTGGACAGTGTTACTTTGAATCCTCAGTTCCAGGCAGTGAATACATGTGGTAATCTGTTTTTTATACAAAAAGACTATGAGCAGAGTGCAATGGAGGGAGTTGCCAAATTGTAACAACCTTAAAATCTGATCCAAAATGTTTTACTGTTCACTGAAAGTTTGTTGTGCAAGGACAAAATAGGTTTTCATAGTGTTAAATATATATGTGTACAAGTGTATGTATATCTGTGTATATATATATACACTTTATATATGTGTTGAGGTTGTCTATGGGCTGTTCAGGTCAGAGAGACGAGAGTCTTTGTTGTAAAGTTTGTTGTAAAGAACTCATATATGTACTTTTATTAAGCTTGTTTTAGGGAACGGATCCTCCAGTAAGACCTAGATGTTTACTACAGCAGAAATTTCGACAGTCATCTAGGGCTAAATTGAAGTCTGTGAAATTTTCCATAGCTGCAAAAATATATACATAAGTTTAACTTAACTGGGCTGGGTCTTTGTACTACAAAAGACTTAGAAAGTATTCATCAGCAAATGCTCTGCAAATGTGGTTCTATGAATTCAAAAAGTTATGTGCACATATAAATTATTTGAGGTCATTACTTACATGTGAGCCTGCGGGGTTTTTGTATGACCATGGTGACTCTGTAGCACTGAGATGTTTTATTGCTGATGCTTTTGTTGTTTCTACTTCCTGGACCATATATATTGTTTTGAGAAGTTATTATATTGCTTTATCTCTTCTTCAGTACTTATTTCACTAAATACAGCAAGCCTGCTCCTTTTAAATGATTTTGTCTCCTCTGCATTTGGGTAACAAGGTTATTGTAATACGGTGTGGGAAAACAAGCTTTTGAGCTCACTAGTCATACTTACATTGTGCCATTATTTTACACGTATTAATAAACAGTTTGTTATGTCTGTATTGCAAGGGATACTCCTAATATGCAAAAACTTCTTTTTGGAATTTCCTAAATAGAAACATATGCTACTGATCACAAGTGCTGAGGAGATGCATTAAAATAAGGTAACAAGGACAACAACGTGCCCATTTTGTCCAGATACCTACTAATTGCAAACAGTTGGTTTTCTTTCTTTCTACCTGATGAAATTTCTGTTAGAAAGTTGGACACCTCGAGTCCTTCTGGGTATGGTAGGCTAAGTTAATATGCATTATGTTTAGCTCAAATGTGTAATTGACTTCTTGAAGAATTGCACAAGATAAGAAATTTTTCCTCTAAATCTGAAAAGTAAAGCATAGTTTTAAAGGAGAGAACAGTGAATAATGATTGCTGCATACCATGACCTTTATTTATAATACTGCATTCTAATGTGCATATCATTATAGTTACAGTTGTTCACCACAAGGCAGAGCTTTCATGTAGTCTCTAAAACTAAAATCTTTCTGTCTCTCCTTTAATGCTGGGCTTTTGAAGTGTTTCTCAAGCTTTTTTTCTACAGCCTGATGTAAAGAACAGTGTTATTGTCATGGGCCACTGCCAGGGGCTGTTTGCTTCCAGCAATTGCATCTTCAAAGGGTGTTGTGATGGATGTATCTACACTATGGCAGGTTAGCCTGGCACGCTGCCTGCTTTTAACCCAGGCCTCGTTCCAAGAAGGTGTTTAAAGGCTGTAACCTTGTATGGCATCTGAAAGCCAGAGCTTATATGAGGTCCCAGGTGAAGTTTGAAATTCCTGCACAATACTCTAGTTAAAATTTAGTCATCTTCAGTGGTTAGTCCAGCTGTAGAATCCTGTAACATCTGTTTTGCTGGAGCTCATCGTTACCGAGGGAAACCAGGCACGACTGTCCAAGCAGCCTGACCTGTGTATGTAATTATACAGAGAAGCCTGTTGTCATCTGCTGGTGAATCCATCTGGTTTCCATCTGGTGTACATGAATTTAGCCACAGATAGACACCATCTATGAGGAGCAAGGTAGAGTCTCAATGTATTTCTTCCTCACTCTCCTTTTAAAAGATATGATTGTGTCTTAGCAAAAGGTAGAAGGTCATTCCTTATAGCCAGTGAACATCATCACATCTGACACTGTGTTTCTGAGGAGTCACTGCCTGTCTAGTTCCCATCTGCCTGTGTTTCTGTCTGCAGATTTCCTTGGGGAAATGGCCATGGTCAGAAAATAAGGGAGCATATGGCTTTTTCTAAAGCAAATGGAATCCTTAGGAATTACAGTGGACTTTTATAGAGACTGATAGAGGCCTATTGAGAAACTTAGAAAGTAATTTATTTAAAAAATGTGTTAACAAAATGTGAAACAGGTGTGCATCTACTTGAAGCAGGAGTTAAAATGCAGACTTTGGGAATTTGCATGTTACTAAGAACAGTGTTGGAGATGGGTTTTTTTGTTTGTTTGTTTGTTTGTTTTTTACTTAATAATCCAAATTTTTTTTACTCCATCATCATTGATTATTTATATTCAAGTGGAATAGACAGGTTTCAGCTGAATGGGAGCATTGTCGTGTGGTACTTTCATGATATGGTTACCTCAGCTCTAAGCAGGAGGGAAGGTGGAAAGGGTAAGATAAAAGTGTCTCCTCTTCTTCTGAGGATACCATTAAACTGCATGTTGGCTTTTTTAGTCCAAGGAAAATACCCTTTTGCCCATCTAGTTTATTTTGCTAAATGCCCAAGTCAAGATAATTAATCCGTATTGAGCGTTTAGCCTGTCAGAAAGGAGCTTTTGATTCCAACTCATCTCTCAGAACTTTTCATTGCCTCCCTTGCTTGAAGTTGGATCTCACTACCAAGGTGAAGCATAAGAAGAAATTAGACTTTTTGGGTTTGTTTGTTCTAACTGGTATATTTTATTTCATTTCCATGATCAGATAGAAAGTGTTCATGCAGTGCCATATTTTACTGACTGCTGTTTTGTTTATGGAAGTGTCTTAAAAGTCTGCAGTCCAGGGGTTTGGCAGCTTTATTTTATGGCTTAATTGTTAGGACTAGGAAGAGACTTAGCATGAAATACTATTTGCTACTGTCATAAATAACTTAGGAGGAGTGAAGCAAAATCTGGTGAAAGGTTTAGGCGGGACATGTTACTACAATTAGTGGCATACTAGATTTTGAGCAAACAACAGGAGTGGGGCAGAAGGCAAAGCCAGTATTACAAACACTCTGGAGCAACGAGATACCAGCACAGAATGAGTCCACAGCTCCACAAGGGTCCAGTCTGTTCTCATCATTCCAACTGTAGTGCTGAGGAGAAGATGGTGACATCTTCCAGCTTTGTTTAATTGTTACCCAATGGATTCCATCATTGCTGCTTTACACTAAATCCATGGAAAGAGTTTGTACTGAGATTTAAAAGTAAAAAATGATAAAAAAAGTGAATTGAAGGCACAATCCACTCCTGCCACCATTGTGTGTAGGTGATACAAGCCACATCTTTTGTCTTGCATCTCACACCTTTGATGTGTGAAGGCAGGCTCGAGTGTTCTGTTGAAGTATGTAATTTCTTTCTCTGCTATGCTCAAGTTTATGCAAAGGTAACAGGCATGTCAGTGCTTTTCTCTTCTTGGGAGATAGATACACTACAATAAAAGAAGATAAGCCAATTCTTTTCTATGCTTGTAGAACTTCAATGAAAGGAGAACAAAAAGTATATGCAAGCAGTTTTGTGACTTCCTATTTTTTTCCTGCCCACTCACCTACAAATTAGCCTGTTTTTTTCTCTTATTCAATGAATTGCTGCTTCATGCATAGGGGTTTTAGAAGTTGCTCTCATAAAGTCTGAGTCCTTTATGTTTCACTTTACCATTTTATCTGACACCTTCATTTTACTCTTCTCTATTTTTAGAAAACAAGCAAGCTGAGAAAATCACAGTTTTCTGACTCCAGAAGTCAATTTATTTGTTGTTTGTATAATGCATGTTTGTTCTATGGAGAAAAAAAATATGTTCTTTTTTGCTGCTCTTTTGTAGGGAAGTTGTTAGAGGCCACTGAGAAGCTTTTTGGTACCAAAAAATATTTGATGATAGTTTAGTGGTTTAATAAGCACTGTTTAATCACTGTTCAAGTGTAATCACTATGGTTTTATAGAGAATTGTTTTTTCCAGACTTTAATCATGTGATTTTGGGGGTTACCCATAATAAATGGCTAAATACATAATTGTTTTGAAGAGCATGTTTTTCATGCCAATATAGTTGCATGAAAAAAAATCAGGGTTGTGTTTGTCAGAAAATATGAATTCTGTAGCATTCTCAACGCTATCAAAGCCCTTTGTCTATGATACCATCCATTCTGTGGCTAATTCTTCCCATTGGAAGCATATTTAGTAGCAGGTTTTCATGTTCAGTCAAAGTTCTTGAAAGTGAAATTGATTTCCTGCAGAGAATTCATTACAATGATGTAATTCCAGGTCAATTAAACAGAAGTCGATGATGCTACTCCAGATTTACATACCTGTAATGGAGAACACAATCTGGCTCCATGTGTGTATGAAATCCTAGCTAATGTAAGACTGGCTTGGAAGAGAAAAATTTTGATGTGACCTCTTATAAATTTTCTCAGAAGTTCTTTTTAAAGGAGGAAGAGCACATTGGTCAAGTACCAAAAAGTGGTGCTCTTGATTCCAGCTTGCATGTGTGTTACTCACAGATCCAGCTGTCTATCCTCATTTACTTTTGCCTCTGGAGTCTTTGGTCACTCATATCGAAAAAGAAACACGTGTACATGAAGGAGATGCAGGAGTTTCTCCAACTTGGTTTAGTGGCTGGACAGCAGTTCAGACAAGAGAGAAAGCTATCAAGTGCCTCTGCAATCAGTGAGGTAAGGTTTGAAATTACTACTTCCCTTCCCTGTTTACAGCCAAGAATGTTTTATAACTCATCAGTCTGGGAACATGTCTGTACCTTTCAGGCAAATTCTTCTTCACTTCAGCCTAGATTTCTTCCTGATAGACACCTTCAAGGTTGGGCCTTGTTGCAATCCCTAACTCCGTTTTTTGTGGCTTTTTTTTTTTTTTTTGTTGTGGTTTGTTGGGTTTCTTTTCCCCATTAGGAAGGAAATTGAATTTGTGTTGATATCCTACCACACTAAATGATTTGCTGCACCTTTTTCTTCTCCTTTATCACATATGCAGCTCCTCTGCCACCTAGAAAAACACTGAGAGCAAATCTTGCTCTTGGAAGATTAAACACTATTTGATGGTAAATTGAGCAGCAATAATTGCTACCTACTGTGATTGTGTTCAGTTTTAATATTATTTACAGTTAATGAACTGTCATTTTTTTATTTTTCAGATGCTGAGGTTGAAGAGCTGATCCTCAGAACTAATCAGAACTGAATGATTTCATATTTGGCTACTTTCTACACATTACACTCCTTCAACCCTATATTGTTATTCAAGAAGTTGATAATCATGAATGTTACTCCTAATTTTTTCTTTCTTGTGTTGAACTCTTTTCTACAAGTCCTGCAGAAAGAGAGGAAAAAAGTCAAAGGTTTTCCTTCTTGAATGACATTTATAACAATATATTGATGAGATTTTAAAATAAATATAATTTTTACTAGTTGTCTTACACATATCTCATTTTCTAATCTTTTTTTCTTGTTGAATGAATGCCAGTAGTCCAGTGTCTTGCTGAATGCTTGATACACCTTCAAGCTGTGCTTTTGTGTGCCCTCCATAGCAATTGCTGGGAATAATTAATTACTTTAGAACCCTGAATGCTTTTTTGGATACTTACTTATTCATGCAGCTGGATTTGCTGGGTGATGTAAGAGAAGTGAATAGGTCAATTTTTTATTAGAGGAAAGAGGAAAAGAGAAGTAGAATTCGACTTTAAAACTATGCAACAATTTTGTTGTCTTTCATCTTTCCTCTTGTTAGTTGCCTTTTGCTGCTTAACTTTTTCTGGTAGTTCTCCTCTGTTCTCCTCCATTTGCTTCCAAAGACTCATATGAAGACCTATCTTAAATTTTGGTTTTTAGTAACAAAATAATAGATATAGATAACAGTATTACCAGAAAATAGGCCTGTGAGGAATTAACTTTAATTATTGACTCTAGTCCTCTGTAAAGGGGAACCTAGGTAATAGACACTTACTCCAAGAGGATGTGCAAGAGTTCAATTCACAATGTCCACGAAGTTCTGATTAATAACTTTCAACCTTATAGAAAACACAGTGGTGCAGCTGTAATATGCCACAGAAAACAGTGAGGAACTGGAATTGTGGCTAATGTCCTAGATCCCTACAACAAGGGATTTGCTAGATGTATTTCCCAGATGGTCTCTAGCAGTATCTTATTCCCTGCAGAATGGGGAGTGAAAAAGAACAATTGCCAATAATCCCTATCAGTCTGCTTGAGGTTTTGTCTGACATATGTTTCATCAAAACATCCTGCTTAGTATTTCATCTCTAACAGTGACTGATTTTGAATACTTCAAAGAAACAATTAAAAAACCTGCATCTACATTAGTTACTGAGGCAGGGAGAGGACAGTGGTGTAGGTAGGTATTGAAAGCTGTGAAATGTTTGATATGTTTATTAAACACAGTCAAAAGACAGCGATCAAACAATTTTGCAAAATGTGTGGTAAGGAATAAGCCACTAATGGTTACACGTATTACAGAATGGTATTCTTGCACAATCAGTAAAAGATCCTGGAAACTGGTATTTGAGAGCTGTGTAAACAGTCAACATTTGTGTTTCACTGGGAACTGATGAAAGGGAATAAAAATATACAGCCAAAGGTAGGGGTCTGTAACTGATGTGAGTTTCCATTTCACCCATGTAAGTGTGTCATGCCGTGAAACATTTTAATACTGGACGAATTCCATGTGCATCTCTAGAGTTTTCCCTGAGCTGCTGCTTCTTGGAGCTCACAGTGTTTCTATGAAATACTGCAGCTGTTGCTTGGATCTTGGTGTGGTACAACTGAATATTTCCCATATAGATGCTTCTTCTCATCAGCTGCTTTGGTCAGACTGTCCCTCTCATGTCCCTTCACACCTATTCAGTCTGTGTTTTCCAACTTTTCTCATCATGACTATGCCATGAACTACCCCCAGATCTGATGTGAAATGATACATGCTGTTCTCTTCATAGACATGCATACACACACACTTTATATATACATATATATATTTATATATTTTTTCCCTTTGTCCGATGAGAACAGTCATATCCAGTGGCCATGAACCAAAGTATGGAATCATACAGATGAACCAGGAGCATACAAAGAGCTCATGTTGTTAAGGCACCTGCAATTATACAAACATAACCTTTGTGTACAGGTGCTCTAGCAGAAAAGAGTGTGATTGTCTTTCATACGTGTTTTAATTAATATTGGGATGAAATCTCACATCTAGCTTCTGACTCCATTTTATATTTTGGTAGAGGTCATGAAATAATGTGTTTCCTCCTCTTGTGTTTCCCATCGTATTTGGGAATTGTCTGACTCCACCAGGAAGATCCCTTGCAGAACTATTCAGAATTTCTGCCCTGTACCTTCTACCATTGAGCTCCTGGGCTGCATCTTCTCAGGATTAATAAAGAATCTTCATGAAAAACAGGGAAAGGTGAGTTGATTTCCTTTAGGGGTTACCATGCATGGCCCCATTATGGCCTGTCCGCAGTCCACAACATTATAGTGTGAGCTGTGTATTGGCTCTCAAAAGGACACATGGATATTCTTTGTGCCTTTTTTTCCTGAATCAGTGATATATGGTTTTTTGGACCCCCTTTGAATGAATTTATCCTTGTCTCACTTTGTACAGTTAGTCATATGCTCTTAAAAAATCTTTTGCAGATGGAGCCCCGTGGGACTGGACCTGTTTCAAAAGCTGTATTAAATGGCTAAAATAAAGGTTTTGAAAATTCTTGTTTCCCCCAGTGTGTTGTTTAGCAAAAATAGCTGTGTTTAGTGGAAAAGAAGTTAGATGAATCTGTGGCATGTGTGCCACCTCACACCCTCTTGGCTCAGCTGGGAGATGGAGGCATGAAGGAATGACCTACAGGCATATTTTGGAATATTCTGCTTGTGTCAGTTGCACCTTAAAGATAACAGTCTCACGAGGTTGATGCTTCTGTGTGGTTCATTAGAAACTTTATAAAATCCACTTCTATACATTCAATTAAGTGTCCACCCTGCCTTAAGGAAACACATAATACAGGTTTATGTAATACTGGAAAAAGCTACTGGAATTCCTAACAGATCTGAATGAGTGACAAAACACTGAGGAGCTGAAAAATTTGCTGTGTAAATAGGGAATTATCTTGTTGGAGATAAAGCAGCCATGACTTCATCACAGATCTCAGTGGTTATTGCCAATTAATAAATTGTACTCTCTTTGGAAGGCAAATTTATCAAAAGACTCAGCAGATGAAACTTCTATTTTAAGGTGGGAGCTGAGATAAGACATTTTTACAATGACTATAACAAACCATTCATATGAAACTAGTTAATCATTACACAAAAATGTCTATGTAAGGTAAATGTTCTTTTTATAAATATATGTGCTAATGAATCTGAAAGTATATGAGGCATGGTTGTGTCATTTAGGAAAATGGTGACAACTACTCCCTTCTGTTCAAGAGTTGAGTGGTCATGTTCTGTGGTTCTGTGAATTGGTAGAAGCGTCTTGAATGCCTAAAGAGCCAAAAAGGCTTTTAGCATCTCAGACTGTCAGTTGCCTGGCCTAAGCTTTTGAGAAACCTGGCCTAAATGTCTGTATTTCATAGTCCTAAGTATTTAGTCCTGCATACATCTGTCTTGAGATATAAACCTCAGAAAAATATTTATTTTTACTACATTCACTATGCCAATTCAAGATCATTCTATTTAGTATAAGAGGTAAGTTAGTTTTAAAAAGTATATCTAAGCTCTGTGGAGATAATTATTTATCTTCATTCTTTTTTTTTTTTTTTAATATAAAATTGGCAGGGAGTATGCTGCTTTGCTTTTAGCTTGTTTCACCATTCCTATATTTTGATTTTGATTTTACTTGATTTTTTTCATACTTAATGCTTACTTTATACTGATGTTTACAGTACCTAGAACTCATATGTAGGGCTATTTATGTCAAATAGTAAATTTAAAAAAATTTAATAGACTGTGTAAGTCTACTCTTAACTGTCAGACAGTAGAACTTTTCTCTCCATATAATGTAGGCAGTGTCAGTTGTGGCAGCATCTTCAAAACTTTTGCTCCACTCTTTACTTTTTTTTCCTAGTTGAAAGTTTTGTCCTTGAAACGTATAGGATACTGCAGTGTTAATTTTTACATTTATCATCTAACATCTATAATTCATATAGGTAATACATGTTTTAGGTTATTGTTTCTAATAAGATAATTCTGCATAATAACTTTATACAACATGAATAATTTCTTTATACCTTCTCAATATTTTAATTGCCAGAGGTTCCTGTATCTTAATTCTTTGGATTTACATAGCATGCTTGGGATTCTCAATACATCAATAAAAATAAATCAGCTTAACATTACATTTGTCCTGTGAGGCAAACATTTTCTTCCACTGTCAACTGATTAGTAAATACAGGCATGGTATAATTCCTTGACTTTTCCAAAGCAAATCAATCAATTTCTCCAGAAAAGCTGGAGAAGCTGTTTTTTTCTTGTGTGTTATAGCTAAACATTAATCACAGTATGAATCCTTATCTCCAGACTTTCTTGTTCAGGTAAGGTAAAGAGGCAGAGTTAACTTCAACTGAATAGCCATTAGAAAGTTTTCTCTGAATTTATTAGCATAGCTAATATTCAGAACAGTTATTTTAAATGTTTGTTTTAACTTGGGCTTTGCTGGAACTGTGAGGAATACATTTTCACTGATGGTCTTGATAAATCTTCCCAGGCCTCATCATAAAAACACATTTATGTATGCGTAAGAGCCTATGGACTACATTATTAATATTTGTGTGATTAAGCCTTAATTGACCTAAAGCTGAATGCTTTCCTTAGATTCAGTCATACAGCTTCCTTGTATAATGCATTTACATAATACAGAATTTGGCATCTGTGGCAGTTCATGCTGGCTTTAGGTAGCAGAATGGGATTCAGCTGCATAGAGTTGGCATTTGGTACCCCATAGGGACCCCAGAGTAATCTGTGCCCAACAGAAGCTCTCTGGAAGGATGCATCTGTCACACCGGCCTTGTGTGAGCTTTACCAGTACTGTACAGTGCTCCTAGTGCATCCTAAGATAGCAATGGGGCTCAGTTGCCTTCCATCTCATCCTCTTGTTCCATTTCAGGCTCTCTTGCACATCCATGTAGTCTCGACACTTGAGTAAGTTTGGAGTACTTTGGTAGAAACTGCAGTTAATTCCACCTGCATTAATGCTGTAGTTTATTTTGTATTCCTCAGGATAGAAGACAAACATTTAGCCTCTGAACTTCTCTAAACATGTCTCAGAACATGATTCTGGCCTTGCAGAGTTGAAATGGATACAGCCATTAATTTGTTGATTGAACTGAGTATGTAGCCCAAACTGAGAGAACTGCAGGAGGATGAGACTATTAGAATAATTGTCTGTAGCTATCTAGCAGCTGGTTTTTTTTTTTATTTTTAATTATGACAAAAAAGAGTCAAAATCAAAATAATAGTTCAAATCAGTGAAACATGGTACTTGAAATCTGGGTTTTCAATTTACTGTACAAAATGCGAGTATGTCTGTGCATGTGTAGGTGTATAAAGCAAGTTGTTTCACTTCCTCCTTAAATGTTGCTTCTTCCCATAAAATCCTTATTTCACAATGCTTCATTTCATAAAGCTTGCTTAGCTGAGTGCTCTCCTGGTTGCTAAACATGTCCTGCTTAATAGGTCTGTATACTTTCCATGTGTTTTTGGCAAGTGCTTTGGTTAGTGTGCTTTTAAACACACATTTTCAGATTACAAAAACTTTTTTCAGCAGCCCAGATTCGAAAATTTGTATGCTTCACCCATCAAAGACATGTGGGCACCAAGAGATCCTGCAGTAACTTACACACACCATTATTGGTGTTACAGCAGCTGGGCACAGTGCTTGCCGTTCACTGTGTTTCGGGCAAGTGTTAACTGGAACGTGTAACTGAAAACATAGATTTAAAAATTAAGAGCCTCTTTACTTTAAATAGCAAGGTGAGGGCCAAAATGAACATCTACTACGTCTCTTACCTCTTGTAGTGCTCTGCAAAGTCCTGCTGCAGGTCAGAGGTGGGGTGTGCAATAGCCCCCTTCTTCCTTCTTTGGAAGGGCTTTGTCACCAGGACATGACATTTTCACTGCCATGCAGCCATTTTAGGCCCTCACTTCATCTGCCTGTTCCTTCTAATTGGCACAAACGACTTAATATTATTACCCCGGTCTCCTGTGGTGTTGTGAATTCCAGGTTAATTATCCTTAGGAGTTACTCCAAAGCAACTACATTGTGCTTTGCTACATAATTACTTACTGAGAGAATTAAGCTCAAAAAGTGGATCGACTCTGTATGGTGATCTTCTCTTTGTACAGGATTATCCCAACGGATGATTTCATGACTTTCAATATCTCTTCCTACACTTCTGCCAGAAGCAGAAGATTCCCGTTACCTCTGCTACAATATATGAAGGCAACAGGCTAATAGAGGAGTCAGAAAAGCTGCCCGTTCAAAAGTCAGTTCATTGTCTGAGTTTTATGGTACCACCACCTTAGTTCAGTGACCTTTGCTTGTAATTGTTCATTTCAAAAAAAAAAAAACAACAACCCAGACCACTCAGAAAGACAATTTATTGACTAGAACAAATGGTGAGATTGGCAAGAATAGAAGATATTTCCTATCTGATCTTGTGAGCATGCATTACAGGTCACTCCTTTCCTTTGATAAAATATCAAAGTGAGGAAAAATTCTGAAACTGAGGTAAAAACCAGTATAAGGTTATGGAGACTTGATGTAGCAAACGGCAGGGCAGGGCTGCTGGCAGTAGCAGGTCCCAGTGACCAGCGGACAAGCAGGAGAGGGTGTGCAGGTCACAGCTCAGGGCAGGAAGGGTAGGGAGCAAGCCAGGAGCAGCCCAGGACATCCTTGGCCCCCACTTGCTCATGCTATAGCTCAGCTTCAGTGGGGCTTCTGGGAAGGGGCATGGACAGGTCCCAGGAGAGGTGGCCAGAAAAAACAAAGTGCAATAGTGCAAGGTCCTGATGAGGGTGTGGATTAATGACAGAAAACATAAGAGCATTTTAAGTGGTGGTGGCACAAAATGAAATGTTAACCTTGGAGCCCATTCCTATCTCACATGGGAGGACTTATATTTATTCTGCAAGGGCAAATTTCCATGGGCTGTGCTCAGGCCACAGCTGACTATCTTACAAAGCAGAGATGTTTTCTTTTGACTTTGGTGGAAAGGCAGATATGAGCAAGCAAAAGGACGACATTTAATTTCAAAAATTAATGTGCCTCACTAATCCTACCCTAAAGCCTTTTATCCTACCAGGAAAAAATAGCAGACAACATCTTACCTTGAATTAGTTAATTGAGGGCAGTGCAGTTTTCAGTGATCAGATCAAGTGAAGGACCAACCATTTTTGGTGTGCAAAGTTAAAGTGTAAATAGTGTTTCCATTGCTCCAGTTATTTAAAGCCTATGAAACATGACCTCTGGTAAACATAAGCCAGGAAGCTTAAAGTTGGGTCTTTTGATGGGTTGCGTATCTTCCCCCCTGACTTTTGGAAGGGTGAATGGTAAATAGCAAAGTTTTTTTATTTCAGTTTATAAACCTGGGGGTTTTCAATTTTAATAGGAGCTGGGATTGTCCTAAAACTCATGGGGAATTTTGATTAAACATGTAATACAGAATTTATTAGCAATTAAAAACTACTGGGTGGTCCATTTGTCACCCATGTCTTAGACCAGGGCCTTGGAAGGCAGTACATTAAAAGAAATATGTCTGTGCACAGATACTCTGTTCTTATATTAGTTAACCTATTAGTCTCATAGGTTTATTAAATAGAAGTAGCTACTTGGAAAGTCAAATCTTTTAAAGAACATCAGCTTCTCAAAAGTTTTTTATGAAAGTGATTTCATGCCTTTAACAGATTTTGTATAATCATCAATTTATATTTTTTGCCTTCAGTCAAGCTGTGAGGTTAAATATATATTAAATAAATAAAAAATAGGATCTCCCAAACTTATTCAGTACTTTGAACTTCTTACTAATGCCACTTGTACATATATCCAGAAAATTAATAGTGTATTATAGCACATAATGCTGTGGAAGTGGCTTATAAATATGAGATTCTTCTCTTTATGGGTACCTCCCACACACCACTTTGAAATTCATTCTACCTAGAGCCATAATTTGCAAGGTATTTGTTAGACCTTTTCAAAATATAGCTTTCCATAAAAATACATTTAGATGCAAAGTGTTATTTAGAGATTTTATGCCAGACTGTTCCTGTTTTACTTATGTCCCAGGTAAAAAATGTTTTTTAAAATCTTGGCTGTCAGGAAAGTTTTACACAAAAAAAGTAGTGTTTTGCTATCCATATGGTGCAGTTTATTCTATCAATGTGAGAAGGTGTTTGTTGCTATTTGTTGTCTTGATTTTTTTTCTAAAGGGTGTGTTTTATGCTTTGTCAGTTTTTCTTGTCCCTGAATAACCTTTGAAACTAATTTCACAAGGTAGTGATCCTGACAATGTTGAATTGCTATGAGCTATGAAAATCTGCATTTGGCTCAAGTAGAAAGACTCGGGTTACTGCTTTCGTGAGGGACGTGGACTTTCGAAAGGCAGATACTGCTTGGGCAATGAGTGATCTCACAGCCCTCAACAATCCACAGACTTCTGCCCTCTAACAAGTGAGAGAGATGTGGAGTGAAATGGAGAATGCATGCTGGTGAGACTTGGGGATCTAGGACATACACCTTTAGGATGTCAGGTTTCTTCAGTTCTCCTTTGTGAAGATAAACTGGTTTAAATATAGTATCCTCCATATCTCTGTGTAGGAATCAGTGAGCAGATATTAAAACTACTCCTTTACAGGACTTTTAGAGGTAAGCTCTGACTGCCAGTGTGAGTCATGTCTCTGTATTTTGTTTCTTATGGCACTGTTGAAAGGATATACTGCATAGAAATATTCAGTAGCTTGAACCATTATCATCACATTCATTTAAAAACACTAGAATTGGAGTTGCAAAATTTCTTGACAAAGCCAAAGAGCTCATATTTGCCAGAGAAAACCAGTTTCTAAATGCTTGCACTCCTTGTGTGGTGTTTTTAATAATTGAAAACAAAGCTGTCAGCATCCTATGCCACACGTGAATCTATATGTGTTCCCACTATAGGTACACGCTAGTGAAGGAGAATTTTACTAAAGTTATCCTTGCCTTTCAGTTTTTAAAATTAATTTCTGCTCAGGAATTAATAAAACCTGCTCAGGTTTTCTGATCCATGACCTGGCTGCAGAGCAGAACCAATGCCAGTTCCAGTGACAGTGATGGGCGATGTCCACAAGAAACTCTTCTGTCCCTCAAATTATGTGCTTCTTGTACTTGAGTTTAGTAAAATGCAGCAGATGAGAGTTATGTTCTATATAGGTGCTCCAGAAGGATCTCAGCCTGTAGATCACAGCAGGGCATGCCTTGAGCTCGGGTAGGGCTCTGTGAAAGAGGAGACTGGCTGAGCACACAGTGTAGGCAGTTGCACCATGAGAGGGGTGCCACTTTCTCAAAATAGACATATAAATGAATTCCTTTAATTTTTAAAAATGTCTTATATTTTGGTTTCCTCTTTGTTCTTTAAATTTCTCTATGGAAGCTAAGGATACAGTAGTAGTCACACAAAATAAGAAAGCACACAGAAAGGGACAACAACCTATAAAATTTTAGTCCAACTCAGATCCAGATTTAAAGTTTTCAGCTAGTTCTCTTCATGTGATAAGCTGACTTATCATAAGGTCAAATCCCTTTTTCCCAAATTTAGTGGCAGGATGTGGAAGATTAAATAATTTGGGTTGGAGCATGATACAAAGCAGTTTTTATAGCTGTTCAGTTCTCCATAGTCAAGTATTGAGTTATGGTATCAATAGTAGAAAATGCACTGTGTGCCCTGATTTATTCTATTTTTCTGGCCTAATTCTAGCTGGTTTTCCTCACAGAATTCTTCCTCTACAAGAAGGTGGATTGAATGTGGTCTTTGGCAGAGGTGGAGCTTTGCAAAATAGGATTTTATACTCTGCCTTATACTCTGCTAGGGGAATTTTCCACTGCAGGGTGATGATTTAGTTAGCTAAAGTGAATGCATGTAACTAAGTGGTGCCAGTATTCACAATTCAAAATATCATTCCTAATAGAAGGTAAATATTGTTTGTCGTAAATGAGTTTGAGCCTTTACAGACCAAGTCTATTGGATCATCTTGGAAATTTTCGTGCTGCTTGATGGCTGTATGGTTCCCTCTAACTGAGCTCCAAGTACCAAATGACAGAACTGTTTTGCAGTAAACAAAGTTTATTCAGCTACAAGAAATCACAGAGGGTACTGGGGCATGGAATCAAGTTTGTAAGTGCAATTTCCTTTCTGAACAGCGTCTGTTCTGGGAGCTTACAGTATGCCGTGCTATCCTGCAGGAAACTAGCTGATTCTCTTCTCATTAGCCTGAGAATTTAACAGGCAGCATATAAAATCTCAGGGCTCATTTATGACCAGACCAACCAGAACAGCTCACTTTTGTATCAAATATATATTAATGTTAGTGCAAGCTGGAAAGTGCTGTAGCATCTTGGGCAGGTAAAGTTGTGGATTACGATTAGAGTTTCTGGTTTCTTCAGGATGGTACCATGAAAGCTACCACCCAGTAGAGATACTTAATGATATTGGTAGGGATTTAGGGGTCTACCATGACCTGTCGTTCTCTTCTGGGGAAGATAATTTGCTCTTCAACACAACTGTGTGGTTTGCTAGAATTGACTGCCTGAGTAGTTTGAGCAGCACTTGTCTTTTCCTCTTGGAGTCAAGTTCAATACTTTTCATAATATTGTCCTCCACCCCCACCCCTAAAATGTCAAACCATGTCTTTAATAGGAGCACAGTCAGCATAGCTGTAGAATGGAAAGATTCATTTAGTGTATCTGTTTTTTCCTGCTCTTTTTGTATCAGCTCTAAGGATACATTGAACTGGAGAACTAATAGGTAGAAACTGCCTTTATGAGCATTCTCCTGCAACATTCTCATGATTACTGTCATGTGGTAACCTCAATCAATGCTTCTGGCTTACTCTTATGATAAATGTTTTATTTATCCTTCTCTAAACAAGGATGGTCAAATTAGATGCATTTCTTACAAGATTTACTTGATTTACGGGATGCATTTCTTTAAGATTTATTTTTGGTAGATAAGTAGGGAACTAATCAGTAATCTATTCCATCAGCTTCAGCTACAGACATCTCAGCTGCTCCTCTGTTACTCAGACTATTGCAGACTAGGAACAGGCCAGCCCCCTTGTTTAAGAGCCCTGTCTTCATCTGTCTCTTCCTGATTGGTCTCAAGTTCTAAATCTTCCCACCTGGTCCTTAAGCAATAATTAAGGCCATTAACCTCTGTCTCCCAGAGGGCTATTTACTGAGAAAATGCAGCTGATTTACCTCCAGAGAATTTTTTAAAGGTTGCTGAAGTTTGCTGCTATGAGCAGACAGAAGCAAAAGGCCAAAAGGAAAAGCAAGAAAATGCATTCTCAATTTGTATCTTATATTTCTCACTAGGTAACATGCTCCTCTCTTACACATGCAAGAAAATTGTGTTGTGGCCCTGTTGGGTTCCTAGCTTTCCCCTAGAAAAAAAATCAATCTTTAATATGTCATCTTGTTACCATGATTGCTTGTAAGTGGCTATTCAGTACTGTACAGATTCTTTTGGGTGACATTCATGTCATTAATCAATTGCTTTGCTTTTTTTCGTGAGTCTGTCTCTCAATGTTACTGTTACTGTTGTTGTTCTTTTGTTTGTTTGGGGTTTTTTGGGGGGGGGGTTTTTTTGGGTTTTTGTTTGTTTTGTTTTGATTTTTGTTTTTTTTTTCTTTTAAACTGTGCTTCTGAAGATATAAATGATTGGTCAGAAGAGAAAGAGTGACAGGACTGTCTCCTCTTACCTATTCTGACATAGGACTCTTGTGACTGAGCAACACAAACTCTAGGAGGGAGGGCCTAAAATTCTCCTAAATGATGGAGACAGATGAGTTGGAGTTCCCTCCTCCACTGCTTCCATCGATTGATTTTAATCACATTCTCAATTATTTGCACTTATGCCATGCTCAGACTAGAAAGGAGAAAGGTGTGAGAAATTGTGAAATGCCATTGTGTAGGAATGAACAAGGAGGAGGAAATCAGCATGGGGAAGAACTTAAGAATTCAGAAAGAGCACAGCAAGAAAGGTCTATTGTTAAACCATTTTCCTCTCTCATCCCAATCATCACTTTTAGTTCCTCATTATTTCCAACTTTTGTTGTGTGCACTGTATTTTTCCTCATCATATGGGTTAGGATACAAAATGCTGCACGTCCTTCTGTATTAGGAAATACAGGTGCACAGCTCAGCATATAACTATGTGTTTAATAAGTCCAGCTGCTGTATGGCCTTAGGCAGACATTATAGGGGGTTGCTGAATTCCTGGATGTCAAATAGCTTTCTTTTGCCAGAGTCTTGACAAGGATGGGACAGAGGCACCCTTTGTCTTTGTTGTGTTCTTTCTCTTTACCTAGTGAAAACAAGTGCTCCTCTTCTTGTCTGCTGTTCTTATGGCACACAACCCCTGGAGTGATGTTGTGTTATTATTTCTGCATCTGCCTCTGCTGTTGGTCTCTGGAAGTTTCTTTTGTAACTTTGTACAACTTGGAAGCCTCTTGTGTACTTTCCATCTCTAGCTTTTCTAGGATACATTAGGGACAGGGGAACAAAATGACTGTCAAAAACCAAAAATCAGTCTTTTCTTATGGATTCCTGCTATAATCTAAACTCTTCCATTTGCGAACGTGTTTGCTCTCTGGCAACATTTTGTTGCTTTAAAGGAGTAGAAAACTGCCATGGTAAAGAGTGTGAAGGAAGAAAAAGGCAGTGAATTAAAGGGGCGGGTGAAAAATCTGCATTCTCTGCGGTTGTAGTTCTCTTACCAAGGCTTTGCCTGTAGTGAATAAACACATAGTTTCCAAGTGTAGATTTTTGCTCTGGGACTTGAGGAGATAGCCTTATGTTTCATAGAATCATGGAATGATTTGGCTTGAAAGGAACCTTGAAGGTCATCTACTTTCAACGCCCCTTGCTGGGGACATGGGCACCTTTCACTAGAGGAGGTTGCTCAGAACTCCATCATTCCTGGCCTTGAACACTTCCAGAGTGGGGCATCCACAACTTCCCTGGGCAACATTTTCCAGTGCCTCACCACCCTCACAGCATTTTTTCCTAATACCTAATCTAAACCTACTTTATTTCAATTTGAAGCCGTCCCCCCTAGTCCTGTCACTACACGGCCTTGTAAATAGTCTCTCTCCATCTTTCTCGTGGGCTCTCTTCAGGTAGTGGAAGGCCCCATCTGGGTCACCCCAAAGCCTTCTCTTTTCCAGGCTGAAAAAAACCCCATTTTCTCAGCCTTTCCCCATATGAGGGGTGCTCCATCCCTGTGATCAACTTGGTGTCCCTATTCTGGACTCGCTCCAACAGGTCTATGTCCTTTTGGGACTGAAGAAGAAAACACGTCATTGAACCCTTTTGATGTCACAGCTTGAATTCATGGCAAGAGGAAGAAGAGAGAGATTTAGGGAGGAAGAAATGAAGGGAATAGTATGAGAGACGAGAAGAAATCAAGAAGAGATTGAAGCAGAAAGAACTGAAAGCATAATGAATTCAAAGACGAAGAATGAAAAGATTTGTGAAAAGCAGCGTGGAAAAAAGTGGCTTAAACTGAACCAAAGGCCATGATTATAAAGAATAGCAGAGAAGAAAAAAAAAGATTATGGCTGCTTTCTAGTTTATTGTAGATGTTTGACAAGTCTCCTATGACTAAACCAGTGAATTACATGTGCTCTGTATTCCCTGGTTTGTATTTCTTGCTGCTAAAGTGAGGAAAGGAATTCTACTTAGGTTTTCCAGCAGCAATATGTTAAAACAGAGCATCCAGTGATGCTGTGTTGTCAAGAAATCCTGCTCTTCTGTATTTATGACAACATTATTTCTCTCCATACAGATACCCATAAGAAATTAAAATCATAGAAATAAAACAGTAAGCTTAGCACAGCTAAACAACTGCTCAAGAAATTATATCATTCCTGTATCTTAGTTCCTGTTTTTGCTGACACTGGCTTCTTACCTTAGTCAGACTTCAGAGGCCATTGCAGTATTCAGCAACTACTGTTTTGAAAAGTGGCAGGAGTTTGAAATATTTTCAAACAGTAAGGGTAGCACTGTTGGTCAGTAAGTGCGATCTTTAATGGATAGACTTGGTTTTGTCAGGGATTCTGCTGTTTCCTTGGTGGAGAGTTCCTAAGAAACCTGTTTTATCCTTGTTGATGTGTTTAGTTTTATCTTAAACCTCTGTCTGTTAGATAAGGACAGGCTGCAAAGAGGGGAGTGAGAGTCTTGGGACTTGCATTTAAATTGTCATTGTGATAGTCAGGTTGTATAAATGTTCTCCATTTTAGTTACTTCCTGCATGTGTTGCCTGCATTAGAGGTTTCATTCTCAGAGATTTCATTTAAATAGAATGAGAAGAAATTAATAGTCCAGTATTTTTGCAAAATATTTTGTAGGTCTTACCAGCCAGTTGTCTAACAATTGACCAAAGAATTGCTGGTCAGAAATGCTCATTACCTGACTATAATGTGAACCTTAGCAGTCACTGAAAGATATTCCACAAGAAAAATGTTCATTGGTCCTCATATAAACCACTGCTATTTCATTTAAAACGGAAAACGAAAAATCCCAAACCCTGACGAAGGGAAAGGTGTGGAGTCTGCAAAGAAACTGTAAAGATTTTTGGCAAAAGGTCAGAATTTGACTAAAAACTGGAAATGATAGTTTTCCAATAGAAGTTTTAGGTTGATGGATTTTGCCAAAAGCACAAGAACTATGTGGGGCTCCCTCAGGCTCTTGGCTTTGCTGAGCTATGATACTACCTGCAAAGTATGCTATTATTGTCCTTAGAAAAAGTTTTCTTAAATTTGATAATAAAGTAAGGGGTTTTTTTTGTCGTTGTTGTTGGTTTTTTTTTTCCTTGTTTTGCAATGTAAGATCTTCAAAGACTTTAAATTAATTCAGATCTTCTGGTTTGATTTTGGGTGCACTATAGAAAATATTTAAATACTTTGTTGGCACATGGTTTGCAGAAATCCAGAAATTTGTGATGGAGCTTTCCTGTGTGGCAACCTGTGTTTCTCAAATTCTCAGAAACTCTGTCAGATCCTTTTAGAACCTCAAAATAGCAGTGTATGCTGCCAGAAATAATTTCATCTTTTATTTGAGTCTGTCACCATTTCGGTTTGACTTTTCAACTCCCACAAAGGACATTGTATTTTTTCCAAAGACACAGCAGCCACATTTTGCAATATGACTAGTTATTGGTGGTTATATAACTAGGTTCTTTTTAGTATTTGGTTGAAAAAGTCTGTCTTCCTACATCAGTGCAGGAGTTCTAGAAGTTCATTAATAAAACAACTTTGTAAAATAAAAGCTATTTAGTAGCTAAGAAGTAGGCAAGTCTCCTGCTCTGTTAAATCACCTCTGCTCTGGCACTCTCAACACTGATCTACTAGGGTGACTTAGAAATATTTATTGTGATTCCCCCAAGAATTCTCCTCCTCTAGAATGGTTGGGGAAGGAGCAGGAGCTTTCCTGAAGATGCCCAATCAGGTAATAAGAGATTGTTTGTGGAAAAATTAAAAAGAAACTCTTTAAACTATAGCCTATAAATATACTTTATTCTTCTACTTGACTGATAATTCTCAGTTGCCTATCTGTTTTTACTCTCTACTTAATTTTTCAGGTTATTTCTATTAGGGCAAAGTGATGTATTTTGATGTTGGTCAATACAATGGGGACAGACCTAGAGCAGACTGTATTTTAGCTAAAAGGAGAAAATAGCACAGGAAGATATGTGTTTCAGAGGGTCTTTCAATTATTTCTTCTCTTTCAATTATCCAAACTTCTATTTATCCAGATAAAACCCACTGGAATGAAAGTGTCTGGGTAATTTATAGTTTCCTTATTGCTAATAAATGTGCTTCTGTCAAAAGGAATATTTTAAGCAAACATAATATGGCAAAGATTGGAAAAATACTGAGAAAGAGCAAGCAGATAGAAATAGTCACTGTTCTCTCAGGGATGACTGTAAAAACAGTGACTCTGGAGAGAAGACCATGTGAAAGATAATTCAGGAGCAAAATCTTTTTATTTCTTAGTTCCTGTTGTAAATAACTGAATAGTTTTTTTCTGGAAGTCACATTGTTAAAACAGAGCAGACAAAAAAGATCTTTTAATATTTCAGTGTAATACAAGTTTTTTGTAAAGAAGTCCTTTACAATTTAACACTTAACATGCTAGATAAGACTTTATAGAATCAAACCTATGAAACTCTAGCTTTCAGCTCTCCATTCTTCTTGTAAAAATGCTGTTGTCCTCATGCTCCAAATAGCAGAATTGCACACAATGATGCCTTCCCATTATCAAGGGTGAAATTTTATAAAGGAGTGGGAAAGGCCAATTACGGTGTAACAAGGGTAGCGAGCTGGTCAAAGTCAGATGCGAAGACATGGGTAAGATGAACAAATATGTCATGAGTTTATAAAAATGAGGTTAATTGGAACTTGAAATAAATGGTGAGATGTTGGAATTGTATTTGAGAATTCAGTCTTTTCTGTAATGAGAAAAGAAGAAAAGGACAGTAAAGTTTCACACATATGGCAATATGAAGGTTTAAAAGGACCATGAAAAGGATAATAACAGTAAAATTTGGAAGATAGAAAAGCATAGGATTTAAGAGAGATTTTGGAAACAAAATGGCTTATTAAAGCAAGATAATAGAGAGCTGGACTTCTATCTATAAAACCTGATAGTGAATTCCTTAGGATAATAGCTGAACCCAGTCATTCCAGTTATGCCTCCTGCCTTCTGTTTGAATTGAGGAGAAAAAATTAGGAATGTTTTCATTCATGGTTTCAAGTCTTGCAATAAAAAAAGGGTATGTATGTGCCAAAAATATTTTATGTTTTCTAATGTGTTATTATATTGCACATATTATAGATTTAATGAAAAAAAACCCAAACACAACTACCTCCTGTAGGCAATTTCACTGCTATATGGGGAACTCACAGTTTGCACAGGAAAGAAGTGGAACTCTAACAATGCAATATTAATTTCAAATATATATTTTAAGGGAAAGATATAGGACATGAATTTTCCCTTAACCTTTCAGGCTTAACCTTTTAATTTTGTTTATATGTAAAACAAAAGACATGCTTCTCACTCATACCAGTTTACCAAAAGCTAGTTTTTATGCATTTTTTGAAAGCTTTGTCATATGTAGAGTCAGTTAAAAATGTAAATGTGGAAAAAAAAATTAAAATAAAGTCCTAATTTAATTGACAATTTTGGAAGAAGGCATCTTCAAAGCAGTCAAACCCGTTGTCATCAGAATACTATAATCCCTTTCTGTGTCATAGGAATAGTTGCTATAAAAATATGTATACACAATAGCGCATGGGAAAATATACAGAAAAGCACACATAATTTGCAAGAGTAATTGTTGAAATTCTAGACTTTTGTGTATTCACTGGCAGAGAGGGCAATAGTGAAATGTAGGAAAAAGAAGAAAGGGCTGGTGGTACAACTGGGGACAAGCAGAATTCTGTCAGCTTTAGAATATAGTTTTATTTATTCATTAAAAAGATTTAGTAACTTTTAGAGGTGTGGAGGCAGATTTCTAGAAGAAAATCATGTATAGCCAGTAGAATGTTTTCATCTCTGCCTGCCTCCTAACCTCTTTCCTTTCAATGCAGCATGAAAACCTGTGCTTCTGTCTTGCCAACTCTTCAAAGGTGCAAGTCTCTCTTGCTCACAGGAGTTCTGTGGTTTATGAGTGTCTAATGTAACAACTGAAAGAATTACAGATTATTCAACAAGATGTAAAACTCTCTAACTAAATGTAAAGGTAAAACACAGTGTAAATGTGAAAAATGAAGCTTTGTTAAAAGAAAAAGGATTGCTACACTTCCATCAGAGGCATTGGTCTTTTATTCCATGTTGGCTAGTTTAAAGAGTCACAAAGACGTGATTTTTTCCAGTTTTTGGTCATTACAAATAGTCACCCTCAGTAATTAGCTTTCTATCAACTTTTGTTTGGGTAATTAAGTACCCTCTTTTTACACTCACTGGCCTAGCCAAGAGTCTCTTCTGGGACAAGCTTCCTGCAATGAGTTCATGAGGTGTCATCCTCCAAACCGTTTCCCATGGCCATAGGCCTGTGTCAAAGCCCAACAGGAACTGGAGCACTATAGCAGACTTTATATTTTTAAATATTATGGATTACTTCTGCTTTAGTCCTCATAAAGTAACACCATGATTTCTGTTGGCAACTGTGGGGTTTGTGCACTGCTGTCTTTTGCATCTTTGGGGTATTCTTCTGCAAATAAAGAGATAAGGTTTTTCTGCTGTGAGCATGCTAGAAATTGATCAAACAATAAAGAAATGTATTTTTCATAGCGAGGCTGAAAATGGAATACATTTTGGAGTTTTGGGAGTTGCTCTTTGAGAAGGTTTCAAATGACATGGAAAACATCCAGAGCAGACCAGCAGGAATGATTGGGAATTGGGAAAACATGAGTTTCACAGCATAAATGAATTTATTGGGAAGAGAAAGTTTAGGGGATGAGACATCATAACAGTCCTCAGTTGTTGGAAAGAGTCTTGTAAAGAGGGAAGGGAATGCTCCCTTCTCCCAAAGCCACACCTTTCCTCCATTGCAATCCATGCTAGATACATGGAAAAAGAAATACGCTTAGTACATTTATGAAAGTCAGAGGTTGGTCTTAAAAATGTTTTAATAGTTCTGAAGACAGTGAAACACTGGTACAAGTTGTCTGGGCGATGCATGGCATCTCTATCACTGGAAGTCTTAAGATAACCACCAGACAAACAGTGTCAGAACAAGGACCATCTGACCTTGTTCTGTGGCAGCAAGATAAAGCAGATGACACTGTGATGTCCTTCCACGTCTTCTGTTGTATGATCTGACTTCAGGTCAATGTTGCTGCTGACTTGTGATGTTTTAGAAAGAGGTTGATATTTCATGTCACAAACCTCCTAAAAGCAGGATGTTAGGCATGAACCTTTACTTTCATTTTAATAAAGTACTACTGCCTAGTACTTATTATTGCAAGGAAGAGATTGAAATAATGAACTCAGAACCTTCAAGAAAGGGAAAGGACAAAGTGATCAGAATATAAATATCAACATCTCAGTATTTTTAAGACAACTTGATAATCATCTAAATGTTTGGGGAAGGAAATAATCTTGTCCTTAGCTTTGGCCTCATTTATTCTTATTGAATAATTTCTCGTTACTGTCACTTTCTTCTCCAGCCTTGACTTTTTAAGCACAGAAGATTCACCTGTGGAACATCTTATATCTACTTATGCTTCCACTCCACCAAGATTTAATCTTTCATGGCTGTCAATAGAGATGAATATACTCCCCTCCAAGCTCAACTTCCCTGTCAGCACAAAGGTTTGTGCTTTCAGGTGGTGAACTGGAGCCAAGAGCTGATTCTGGTCTTAAACAGACTGGGAAATACTAGAAAAAACCAAATCCACAAACAAATAAGAAGAACCAGAACATTTCCACCAGCTTCATTTCTTCAGTCTGGTTTACTGCAGCACCATAAAATGTATATGTCAAGGTCTGTTCAGGAATCTGAATGAGCATGTTCCTGTCTGTCAAACATGGGAGCAGCCTTTTGAACGGACAGTGCAAGATCTAAAATTGGGCAGCATATACAAAGTATGAGTTGTTCTCTGCTGTCCCACCCCTTGTTTAGCACTGCAGCTGCTTAAAAGTGTAGCCAAAGGAAATCCTTATTGGCTTTTGCACAACTTCAGAGTCAACACAAGGGAGAGAAATGTCTCTTCCTTCTCTGAATCAATATTCATCTGTGTAGAAACACAGAAAGGTAGAAATTTTGTTCTTAATTGAGCTTTTGCAAACTCAAACTGAGCTTTTTTCTCCCTCATTTTGCTAATGAAGCATCTAGGAGAAAAACACCTCCTTTTCCTGGTACTGTACACAGTCTTCAAATTGACAGTGAATAAATAAGGATTCCTGCCATGCAACTTTCCCAGACTGTTATTCCCCACAATTCATTTA
>WEKY01000091.1:0-10769 GCA_013390045.1 Picathartes gymnocephalus | reverse complement strand
TGGTGGTGGTTGTTGTTGTTGTTGTTGTTGTTGTTGTTGTTGTTGTTGTTGTTCAACTTTCCCAGCCATTCCCAGCTTCCCCGGGGCACGTGGGGGAAACCAGCCCGCACAAAAGCCAGGATTTACTTTTGCCTCCAACGCCCACCCTGCGAGGAACCAGAACCCGAAGCCTTTCCTGCCTCGGCGCTGGGAATCCCGGAGCATCATTCCCACCGCCGGCTCCCCTCCTGCTTTTGGTCCTTCTGGAGCATCCCCACAGCTGCGAGGGGACGGCCTTTCATTTCCTGCCTTTTGCGGGCTTCTTCTTGCCCATCCAGCGCTCCGGGGGGGGTTTTTATGGGATTTCTGGGAATGGCTGGGTGCTGAGCCAGGGGGATTTGAGGGACGAGCCCGTCCTTGTCCCCGGGAAGCAGCAGGACCCCGGAGGGCAGGGAGCCAAAGCAGCCCTGTCAGCTGCAGCTTTTCCCAAAATTCCCAGGTGCCAGCAGCCCCCGGAGATATTCACAGCTCCCGAATCCGCACGGAAAACAAACAGAAACGCTGACAGCCCGGCCCTGCTGATTCCGCTGCTTCAAAACCTTGGGGTTTGCTTTTTTTTCCCTCCCCTTCTCCCAAAGAGCCCAGAGCTGGATTTGCCTCGGCTCCTGAATCATCAGGAGCTTTGTTCCCCGCGGCAGCTGCAGCGATCGGGGCTGCGATGAGCCTCTTCGAAAGTTTAATTTTGCCTATTTTTGAGCTCGAAAAGCTGGGAGGGGCATCATAAACAGGGTGAGGCCGGGAGGCACCACGGGGATGAGTGAGCTCAGGGGTTCTCCTGCCCAGTGGGTCAAAATTTCAGCTGGAAATTTCATATTCCAGTTGAATATGAATTTCCGTATAATTTCCATATAATTTCCAAACTGAAACCACTTTTTTTTTTTTTTTTTTTTTTTTTTTTTTTTTTTTTTTTTTTTCTTTTTTAAATTCAGCTTTTCTTGCTCTGTGCCAGAGGGGACAGAACAGGTTTCTGGGAAGGGGAAAATAACCGAGCTGGTTCGTTTGGGGTCAAGCTGAATATTTGGGCAGTTCTAAGTTAATCTGTCCCTTCATTTAGGGAACAGGACTGGGAATGTCACTGCTGGAAGGATCAGCCCGTCATTATCAACAGCTCAATAATGAATTATTATTAATTAGTCCAAGAGATGTTCGGCCAGTGCTGCCAGGGATGCGTAGGGTGGGATTTTGGGGTGTCTGGGGTTGGAATGGGTGATCTTGGTGGTTCCCGTTCCAGTCAGGATATCCTGGGATAATGGACGACACTGGGGAGAAAAACTGGAACTGGGAAAGAATGACCTGGAATAGATTCGATAAATCAGTTTGGATTGGGTTGGATTTCATTTTCATTTACCTTGTGTTGATGGAAGTCTTGATATGCTTAAATATCATTAAAAAAAAGGGAGAAGCCCAGGAAAAAAATCCACAACGTCACAAATTAACAATTTCACCACTTAACCATTTTAAATTTCACAGTTTCACCATTTAACCATTTCACAATCTGAGAATTATCCGTTTAACAATTTAACCATTTAATCATTTAACCATTTAACCATTTAAAAAAATTAATTTTTCTCACAATTTCACCATTTCCCAATCTCGCCATTTAAATCATTTCCCGATTTAACCATTTCACCACCTCCCAATCTCACGTGCCAGCCAGAATTCCCCACCTTTAAAACAGAAGGAAAAGGCCCAGAAAAATCCATGAATATTTTATCAAGCAGTCAAAGCCTGCAGTGCTGAGAGCCCCAGCAAAGCCTCTGAGGAACAGAACGAATTCCTGATTTCAGAGCAAACGCTGGAAGAATTTTGGGAAATGAAGGACAAACCTCGCTCTGCTCTCGGATCTCTGCTGCTCCTCGGAGCCCGGGCAGGAAGGAGTCACCTCGGAGGGACGCAGCAAAATTTATACGTGCAACAAATTGTATTTAAAAATCGAGGGAAAAAAAAAAAAAACAACCCTGTTTCTCACATTCCCAAGCTCTGGAATCCTTGATTTTACAATGCTGGTAAAATTGTGGAGCAGGGTGTAAGATAAACTCCAGGGCAGGGGGAAAACTGGGGGTGTAAAGCTCAAAAAGAAATGTTGTGGTGGCTTTAAAAATAAAATATCTCCTGTAGCAGGAAGGGTGGGATGCAGCTGGGCCTGGTGGTATCAAAGGCCTTTTCCAACTCAGTGATTCCTGGATTTTGTGGTTTTGAGAATTAAAAAAAAATGGGAGATTTTCAGAATAAGCAGGGAAGCGTGGGGTAATTTTTGTGCCCTAAAGTTCAGCCACGATGTTTGCACCAATATTAAACAAAATATTTATACCGATTGAAATTATAACATTTACACCAATTTAAATATAACATTTACAATAATGTTAATCATAACATTTACAATAATGTTAATCATAACATTTACACCAATATTAAATGTGACATTTACGTCAATATTGCTTGCATTTATACCAATATTAAATGTAACATTTATACCAGTATTAAATATAACATTTACACCAATCTTAAACATAACGTTTACCTCAATATTAATTATACTGTTTACACCAAGCTTAATTATACAATTTATACCAATATTAAATATAACATTTACACCAATCTTAAACATAACGTTTACCTCAATATTAATTATACCATTTACACCAAGCTTAATGATGCAATTCATACCAAATATAACATTTACACCAATATTAAATGTAACATTTATACATATATTAAATATAATGCGTACACCAATATTAATTATAACCTTTACACCAATATTAAATATACAATTCACACCAATATTAAATAAAACATTTACATCAATATTAATGATACCATTTACACCAATATTAATGATACCATTTACACCAGTATTAATTATAGCATTTATACCAATATTCATTACATCATTTGTACCAATATTTTACACCAATATTAAAATACCAATAGGAAAACCTTGGTTGTCCAGCCAATAAAAAATAATAATTGTCATAGGGATAGAGTTAATTATTTTTTTATTCCTATCTGTAGGAACAGGTTGAATAAGCTCTGAGCGTTCCTGAAATTTCCCTGCCTCCCTTTCCCTCGTCCCAAAATCATCCCAAAATCTGAATTTCTGCCTTTCAGTGTTGCTGGTTTTGCTCCAGGAGGGATTTTCAGGTTTAACAACGTTGTTTTTTCCAGAGAGAAGAAATTCTGGGGCCACCCTCTTCTCTCAGGATCCCAGGAAAAATTCCTTCACTGAACGCAGCCGTGGCGGCTTCACATTCCCGGCCTTTTCCACATTTTGGGAATGGTTTTCAGGGCACCCTCACCTCCCCAAACTCTGTTTTGCGCTGGATTTGGAGCCTGCTCCGTGCACAGACAATTCCCCGGGGTTTGCACATCGGCTTTGGGCTCGGTTCCACCTGGAAGTGCAGAATTGGGATGGGACAGCCCTAGTTGGTGTCAGAAACTTTGCTGATTAGCCACGTTCAGAAGTTCAAAAAGCCATAAAAATTCACATTTTAACCCTGCTTTCACCTCTTACAAATCCACATTTTAACTCTGCTTTTCACCTCTTATAATCCCATATTTTAACTCTGCTTTCACCTCTTATAAACCACACTTTAATTCTGCTTTTCACCTCTTATAAACCACATTTAACTCTGATTTTCACCTCTTATAATCCCATATTTTAAATCTGCTTTCACCTGTTATAATCCCATATTTTAATCCCACTTTTCACCTCTTAAAAATCCGTATTTTAACTCTGCTTTCACCTCTTACAAATCCACATTTAACTCTGCTTTTGACCTCTCATAGACCCATAATTTAACCATGCTTTTCACCTCTTATAAACCATATTTTAACTCTGATTTTCACCTCTTACAAATCCACATTTAACCTTGCTTTTCACCTCTTATAGACCTACATTTAACCCTGATTTGCACCTCTTATAAACCGCATTTTAACTCTGATTTTCACCTCTTACAAATACATTTAACTCTGTTTTCACCTGTTACAAACCCATATTTTAACCCTGCTTTTCACCTCTTATGAACCCACATTTTAACTCTGTTTTCACCTCTGCTGGAGGCACTTCCCAGCCCCTGTGATCCCACCGCGTGTCAGGGCACAGCAGAGCCTTGGGCTCCCCACTCCTGCAATTCCAGTCAGCAAAAACCAGAAGGAACTCAGGCACTTTGAGCTTCTCCTGGATATCCAGGTATATTTATTCCTTGAATAAATATAAAAGTGCAGACTCAAAAAAAAAAAACCCAAACAAAACAAAATAAAAAAAACCCACAACAACAAAAAAACCCCAAAACCCAAAAAACCAACAAACAAAAAAAAATTCAAAACAAAAAAACCCCCCAAAAGCCAAAAATTCTATAATTAAACCGTGCTTAGCCATGGGTTGGATTTGGCTCTGTGAGCTGCTGGAATCGGGCAGGTCAATGCGGAAATTTGGGCACTTCCAGGTCAATATGGAAATTTGGGCACTTCTTCCAGGTAAATACAGAAAATTGGGCACTTCCAGGTCAATATGGAAATTTGGGCACTTCTTCCAGGTAAATACGGAAATTTGGGCACTTCTTCCAGGTCAATACGGAAATTTGGGCATTTCCAGGTCAATATGGAAATTTGGGCACTTCTTCCAGGTAAATACGGAAATTTGGGCACTTCTTCCAGGTCAATGCGGAAATTTGGGCACTTCCAGGTTGATACGGAAATTTGGGCACTACTTCCAGGTCAATGCAGAAATTTGGGCACTTCCAGGTCAATGCGGAAATTTGGGCACATCCATCCTGGGAATTTCCCTTTTCCAGCTGCTCCCTTTTCCCGCCCCTGTCTCCTCTCTTGTCCCAGCTCCCTCAGCTGCTGCTCCCAGCTGGCCTCACCCCGACCTCTCTCATTCTTTGCCATTTCTCGTCTATGGCTCTCGTTATTTGCAATCCTCAGCTCCCAGTTCACCTCTTTCCCCACATCTGGAATTTTAATCTGCACAGGGCGGAGGAGCAGGAGCTGTCCCAGCTGTGCCACCCCTCCCTGGTTTTGCAGGGCTGACGCCGTTCCTGGGGAAAATTTTGCCGTTCAGCCGCAAAACCCCTTCCCGTGATCCCTTAAAACTCCTGATTCTCTCCTGATTTTTGCCTTCAGCTTCACCCATCTCCATTTCCAGGTGAGCTTGGCTCAATTTCCCTACAAGCCCAGAACACCAAATCTCTCTGAACATTGCTCTTAATTCAGATTCCCGTGAGTTTAGGAGCGCTGAGAACACCAAATCTCTCTGAACATTGCTCTTAATTCAGATTCCTGTGAGTTTAGGAGCGCTGCCTGCAAATATCCGGGCGGGCTTTCTTTTCCCTCTATTTTAACCCACAAAAAAAAAGGGAAAAAGCAATTTAAAATCCCCAATAAGCTGCGCTGGCAGAGCTGAAGTCTTGGCCAGGATGGCGCAGGGCTTTGTGAGGGGTAATTAGCGCTTAATTTAAAAAATATTTTTATATTTCTATTTTAATCCCGGCATTAAATCCCTTTTTTAAAAAAGTCTTTGTGCATATCTAAACATTTTTATATCAATTCCAGTATTAAATCTCTCTTTTAAAAAAAATCTTTTGCACATCTAAATATTCTTACATTAATTCCAGTATTAACTCTTTCCAAAATGTCTTTGTGCATATCTAAACACTTTTATATCAATTCCACTATTAAATCCCTTTTTAAAAAAAAAATCTTTGTGCACATCTAAATATTTTTACATTAATTCCAGTGTTAACTCTTTTTTAAAATGTCTCTGTGCACATCTAAACATTTTTATATCAATTCCAGTATTAACACTCTCTTTTTTAAAAAAAACATCTTTGTGCACATCTAAATATTTTTACATTCATTCCAATATTATTATTTTTAAATGTCTCTGTGCACATCTAAACATTTTCACATTAATTCCAGTATTAACCCTCTCTTTTTAAAAATATATATGTGCACATCTAAATATTTTTATATCAATTCCAGTATTAAATCTCTTTTTAAAAAAAATTCTTTGTGCACATCCAAATATTCTTACATTAATTCCAATATTATTATTTTTAAATGTCTCTGTGCACATCTAAGCATTTTCACATTAATTCCAATATTAACACTCTCTTTTTAAAAATACCTTTGTGCACATCTAAATATTTTTACATTAAACCCAGTATTAACTCTTTTTTAAAATGTCTTTGTGCACATCTAAACATTTTTACATTAATTCCAGTATTAAATCTCTTTTTTTAAAAATGTCTCTGTGCACATCTAAACATTTTCACATTAATTCCAGTATTAATTCTCTTTTTTTTTTTTAATGTCTTTGTGCACATCTAGGCATTTTTATACCAATTCCAGCATGAAATCTCTTTTTTAAAAATGTCTCTGTGCACATCTAAACATTTTCACATTAATTCCAGTATTAACTCTCTCTTTTTTTCGTGTCTTTGTGCACATCTAAACGTTTTTACATTAATTCCAATATTAAATATATTTTTTTTTTTCTTCGTGTCTTTGTGCACACCCAGGGACGGGAAAGGGAGTTTAAATCTGGTGTGGTGATGTCAGGATGGAAACTGCGGCTTCTCTGCTGAATTCAGGATTTTCCTGAATAGGAAAAACGCCCTCTGGATAGTCCCTTTAATTCCCTTCAGGAAGCAGGGTTTTAGGTCGGGCACTGGCTGCTCATGGGAATTCCTCTAGCCCTTGCACAGGGCAGGGCTCAGCCTTTGGCACATCCTCCGGCATTCCTGGCTCAGCCACGAGGAATTTCCTGCAGGAAATACTTCTGGGAATGCCACGAACGGATCCGGCCCCGAGCCGGCCCCACCACCTGCTGGGTTCTCCTGGGTGCTGGGTTCTCCTGGATGTTGGGCTCTCTCGGGTTTTGGGTTTTCCTGGGCTTTGTGTTTTCCTGGGTACTGGGTTTTCCTGGGCATTGGGTTTTCCTGTGTGCTGGGTTTTCCTGGGGTTTGGGTTTTCCTGGGCATTGGATTTTCCTGGATGTTGGGTTTTCCTAGGTGCTGGGTTTTCCTGGATGTTGGACTTTCCTGGGTGCTGGATTTTCCTGGATGTTGGATTTTCCTGGGTTTTGAGTTTTCCTGGGTTTGGGTTTTCCTGGGCTTTGGGTTTTCCTGGATGTTGGATTTTCCTGGGTTTTGAGTTTTCCTGGGTTTTGGGTTTTCCTGGGTTTTGGGTTTTCCTGGGTGCTGGGTTTTCCTGGATGTTGGATTTTCCTGGGCGTTGGGTTTTCCCAAGCATTGGGTTTTCCTGGATGCTGGATTTTCCCGGATGTTGGGTTTTCCTAGGTGTTTGATTTTCCTGGATGTTGGGTTTTCCTGGATGTTGGGTTTTCCCAGGNTTTTTTAAAAATGTCTCTGTGCACATCTAAACATTTTCACATTAATTCCAGTATTAACTCTCTCTTTTTTTCGTGTCTTTGTGCACATCTAAACGTTTTTACATTAATTCCAATATTAAATATATTTTTTTTTTTCTTCGTGTCTTTGTGCACACCCAGGGACGGGAAAGGGAGTTTAAATCTGGTGTGGTGATGTCAGGATGGAAACTGCGGCTTCTCTGCTGAATTCAGGATTTTCCTGAATAGGAAAAACGCCCTCTGGATAGTCCCTTTAATTCCCTTCAGGAAGCAGGGTTTTAGGTCGGGCACTGGCTGCTCATGGGAATTCCTCTAGCCCTTGCACAGGGCAGGGCTCAGCCTTTGGCACATCCTCCGGCATTCCTGGCTCAGCCACGAGGAATTTCCTGCAGGAAATACTTCTGGGAATGCCACGAACGGATCCGGCCCCGAGCCGGCCCCACCACCTGCTGGGTTCTCCTGGGTGCTGGGTTCTCCTGGATGTTGGGCTCTCTCGGGTTTTGGGTTTTCCTGGGCTTTGTGTTTTCCTGGGTACTGGGTTTTCCTGGGCATTGGGTTTTCCTGTGTGCTGGGTTTTCCTGGGGTTTGGGTTTTCCTGGGCATTGGATTTTCCTGGATGTTGGGTTTTCCTAGGTGCTGGGTTTTCCTGGATGTTGGACTTTCCTGGGTGCTGGATTTTCCTGGATGTTGGATTTTCCTGGGTTTTGAGTTTTCCTGGGTTTGGGTTTTCCTGGGCTTTGGGTTTTCCTGGATGTTGGATTTTCCTGGGTTTTGAGTTTTCCTGGGTTTTGGGTTTTCCTGGGTTTTGGGTTTTCCTGGGTGCTGGGTTTTCCTGGATGTTGGATTTTCCTGGGCGTTGGGTTTTCCCAAGCATTGGGTTTTCCTGGATGCTGGATTTTCCCGGATGTTGGGTTTTCCTAGGTGTTTGATTTTCCTGGATGTTGGGTTTTCCTGGATGTTGGGTTTTCCCAGGCATTGGGTTTTCCTGGATGTTGGGTTTTCCTGGATGCTGGATTTTCCTGGATGCTGGGTTTTCCCAGGTGCTGGGTTTTCTTGCGTGCTGGATTTTCCTGGGCATTGGGTCTTCCTGGGCATTGGATTTTCCTGGATGCTGGGTTTTCCTGGATGTTGGGTTTTCCCAGGCATTGGGTTTTCCTGGATGTTGGATTTTCCTGGGTTTTGAGTTTTCCTGGGTTTTGAGTTTTCCTGGGCTTTGGGTTTTCCTGGGTGCTGGGTTTTCCTGAGTGTTGGTTTTCCTACGTGCTGGGTTTTCCTGGATGTTGGATTTTCGTGGGCATTGGGTTTTTCCAGGCATTGGGTTTTCCTGGATGCTGGGTTTTCCCGGATGTTGGGTTTTCCTAGGTGTTTGATTTTCCTGGATGTTGGGTTTTCCTGGATGTTGGGTTTTCCCAGGCATTGGGTTTTCCTGGATGTTGGGTTTTCCTGGATGCTGGATTTTCCTGGATGCTGGGTTTTCCCAGGTGCTGGGTTTTCTTGCGTGCTGGATTTTCCTGGGCATTGGGTCTTCCTGGGCATTGGATTTTCCTGGATGCTGGGTTTTCCTGGATGTTGGGTTTTCCCAGGCATTGGGTTTTCCTGGATGTTGGATTTTCCCAGGGGTTGGGTTTTCCTGGATGTTGGGTTTTCCTGGATGTTGTCTTTCCCTTGCTGTGCAAAACCCTTTGCTGGGTTTTTGGAGCCATCACGGTGGCGATTTAGGCAAAAGTTTATTCCTTGACTCAGACTCGGATCAGCCTCTGGATGGCCTGGCTTGTCCAGGACGTGCCCAAATCCAGAGGAAGCCCTGGCTGGGATCAGAGGAGTGGGATGTGCCCCAGGTGACCCCAGCCAGAGCTCCTGCTGGGCTCTCCTCCAGACTGATCCACAAATCCAGTGGAACCTTTTGTTTCCCTCCATCCCCTCCAGGCTGATCCACAAATCCAAAGGAACCCTTTGTTTCCCTCCATCCCTCGACCCAATCCTCAGGAGGGGAGTTTTTGTCTGGAATGGAGCAGTGATCTGGGGAATTTTTGTCTGGAATGGTGCAGTGATTTGGGGATTTTTTTGTCTGGAATGGAGCAGTGATTTGGGGAATTTTTGTGTGGAATGGAGCAGTGATTTGGGGTTTTTTTTCTCTGGAATGGAGCAGTGATTTGGGGAATTTTTGTCTGGAATGGTGCAGTGATTTGGGGAGTTTTTTTCTGGAACCAGCAGTAATTTGGGGAGTTTTTGTCTGGAATGGAGCAGTGATTTTGGGGAGTTTTTGTCTGGAATGGAGCAGTGATTTGCATAACTTTGCTTTCTTTCCCTCACAAGTCCGAACAGATCCCTCCCCCTCCCCTTCCCTCTCCTTAGACATCTGTTCCTGGATTTCTTGTTTTGTCCCTACCGAATTTCCAGGCTGTTGCACGAGGTCCTGGAGCCCGCAGGGCATTCCTAGCAGAAAACTGGGAATCCAGGAATGCGACCTCACCCCACCAGTCCCGTCCCAGGCTCCCAGCACTAATTTGGGGTCAGATTTTCTCCTGTTCCTTTCGATCTTGGTTAATAATGGCCAAAAACAGCGCTCGCTCAGGGGCCTCCTCCTTCCTCCCTCTTTGTTCTCCTTGTGGCTGCTGGAGAAAGTCGAGGCTCCCGTTGGAATGTCAGGGGTGATCTGGGATTTATTCCCAGCCCTGCACAGGAGGAGGAGGTTTCTGGAGGGGAGGAATGAGCCGAGCGTGGCCTGCCCCGGGATTTATGCAAATCTGGGTATTTTTATGCCAATTTCGAGTCAACTGCCTGTCTCGTTAGGGGAGAAGTGGCAAGTCTGGCTGCGAGCCAGAGCTCAAGGCAGTCATTCCCTTCATTCCCTCCATTCCCGCTCGGTTTGCTGGGAAGAGGCTCTGGTGGATGCGGGGCTGGGGGGCGGTCGGTGATTTAGGGCTCCAGGCTGCTGCTCCCGGGCTGAGAGGTGAAACCACAGGCTGGGGATGATTCCCTCATCCCAAATTTCCCTTGGGAAGGTTTCTCTTGGCTCTGCCCCTCGGGATGTCCAGGATTTGCTCCCCGGCTGGAATTACTGCGGGGCTGGAAGAGGGGAGCTGCTTCTCGCCTTCCCACCCTGCCCAAATTATTCCTGGGCATTCCCTGAGCAGCTTTTCCTGTCTCCCATCCTCATGACATCCATCGGGAATGGGAACAGCCAAGAAACCCTCAGGCTGGGAGGCGAAACCCCAGGCTGGGGATGATTCCCTCATCCCAAATTTCCCCTCAGGAAAGCTTCTCTTGGCTCTGCCCCTCGAGAAGTCCAGGATTTACTCCTGGGCTGGGAAGTGAAACCCCAGGCTCGAGATGATTCCCTCATCCCAAATTT
>WEKY01000090.1:56689-106662 GCA_013390045.1 Picathartes gymnocephalus | reverse complement strand
GGCCGAGCTGCAGCCGGAGCTGGCGGTGGCCGAGCATGTGCGGTACGAGAGCACCGGCCCGGCGCTGTGCACCGTGGTCTTCCTCCTCGTCTACTTCTTCGGCATGGCCAGCTCCATCTGGTGGGTCATCCTCTCCCTCACCTGGTTCCTGGCCGCCGGCATGAAGTGGGGCAACGAGGCCATCGCCGGCTACGCTCAGTATTTCCACCTGGCGGCCTGGCTGCTCCCCAGCGTCAAGTCCATCGCTGTCCTGGCACTCAGTTCTGTGGACGGGGACCCTGTCGCTGGCATCTGCTATGTGGGCAACCAGAGCCTGGAGAACTTACGGGGCTTCGTGCTGGCACCGCTGCTCATCTACTTGGCCATCGGCTCCATGTTCCTGCTCGCTGGCTTCGTCTCGCTCTTCCGTATCCGCAGTGTCATCAAGCAGCAGGGTGGCCCCACCAAGACCCACAAGCTGGAGAAGCTGATGATACGCCTGGGACTCTTCACTGTGCTCTACACCGTGCCAGCTGCCAGCGTGGTCGCCTGCCTCTTCTATGAGCAGCACAACCGGCCCCGCTGGGAGGCCACGCACAACTGCCCCTGCCTGCGTGACCAGCAGCCTGACCAGGCCCGCCGCCCTGACTATGCCGTCTTCATGCTCAAGTACTTCATGTGCCTGGTGGTGGGCATCACCTCTGGTGTCTGGGTCTGGTCTGGCAAGACCCTCGAGTCCTGGAGGGCCCTCTGCACTCGCTGCTGCTGGGCCAGCAAAGGTGCCGCCGTGGCTGGGAGCGCAGGGGCAGGAGCAGGTGGACAGGCAGCAATCACCGCGGCAGGAGGACTTGGGGCCGGAGGTGGTGGCTCACTCTACAGCGATGTCAGCACCGGCCTGACATGGAGATCAGGCACCGCCAGTTCTGTCTCCTATCCCAAGCAGATGCCCCTGTCTCAAGTGTGAGGAGGGGGAAAAAGGCCAAAGGTTAAGGAATGAGGGACACTGGCCTTCCTAAAATGCCCCCTCACTGTTTGGTGCCATTAATGAACCCCTAATGGTCCTTATTAGCCACAGCTTGTATAGAACAATGCAGCTGGCAGAGGCCCCAGGCTCCAGCCCCCTCCTCCTTCCCCTCCATTCATATGCAGGGAGCATGTACTTCAAGGAGCCAGCTTATTATTTTGCTGGCAGAGGAGGGTAGAGGCTCACCCGTGTCTTGCAGAGGGCAAGGCACAGCGGCTTCTCAGTCACTGTGGACTAACAGCAGCTCTACTCATGGGAGGGAGGGTCTTTCCCCCCTCCCCACCCTTCCTGAGGTGGGAGTCTGCTGGGGACTGCAGGTTTTTGGGATATGGATGACCAGGCAAATGCCTTACAATATAGACTGAATCAAAACATGTCTTAATTATACACCCCAGCTAAATACGGGTTTCCTACATTAAAGGATGTATTTATATAATTATTTGTTACCTTGTACAGATGTGTAAAATATGTATATATCCAAAGCTATACAGTCTGTAAATTTTTTTTGTAAAAAAGTTTAGAGGCTACCCCTGTAAGAGCAAATATGAGTATTCTATTTTGTCAATAAAATGACTTTTGATAAATGACTTTTTCAAGCTTTTCCCCTACTCCCACCCTGGTTAATCCAGCTGCTGTATCTTTAGGTAGTTCCATAAACTATGAACTACATTTATGCTCCAGTCAATACCTGTTAAAGAAGTGAGATGTGTAGACACAAGAAAACGAGTCATTCAACAAGTTGTTCTGAAAAAGCATTTGCCAAAACTGGGAGGTGCCTTACCATACTTCTTTCCTTTTTTGAAAGATGAGGGTGCCTTTAAACTGAGCCTTTACAAAAGAGTCATCTCCCATGGCATGTTAAGTATCCTTTTAAAACGGGTGTTATTTTAGGAATGTGCACACCCGCCTCTCATATCTGTTGTCTACACTTCTGTAAGCACCTGCCTTTCCTGGGATGCATACTGAAGTGTAAAAGGTTAATGTTTTAAATTCATAGATCATGTACTATGGTGGAACAGAGAGTTGAGATTTGTTAGATCAATCTCTTCTTAACAGATTAAACTAACATCTTAACTTTTGTATATCAAATATGGTCCTTTTCCAAGAGAAAAGGTATTGTTCTTCTGTCAGGAGTAAGCTAATTTATTTGAGCAGAAGGCTGTTGAATTAACAGAAGAATGCTTTGGCAATTGTTGAACTTTTTACCTGTCTGCCCAGTGGCTCAGAACATCATTCCTTTAAGAGGAGCTAAATGAATAGGGTTAATCTGTAGGGAACTTGGTTTCTTTTGAGTTTGGGAAAACTTTGATCTTTTCTCTTCACCAAACGTGATGTATAGTCTGAAGTTTCTTTCCCTGCTGCCTGGTTCCTCTTGTTGCAGACCAATTGGCCACCACGGAGCCTTAAAGTTCTTCAATTAAAGGGACATGGGACTTTTTTTTTATTTTATTTTAAGAGGAAGACTTGTAACAGTTAGTGAACACCAGAGGGAAAAGGGAGAACAGCCTTTTAAACAGCTTTTCCCTGCATTGTTAGCCAGACTGCAGGCAGCAAGGCATGGCTTGGAGCATTATAGAAAAGAGCTATGAATGCCCTACAGGTGGTCTGCGCACATAATCTCCCCAATTTAAAACATTTTCCTTTACAGGACAATTGCATTACAAAACTCCCTTCTCTTTTGGTCCTAATTGAACCAAAGAACAACTACAAGATTTTCTTTAAAAACTGAGTGTCAAAAAAAAATTTAAAATCTATTAACTAACATTCTAATCTGTTTTCTAAAATGTGAACACTCAGAATACCAGGAGTAAAAACTGCATTAGACATTACTCCAGATATTTTTACATCTTCTGCTTAGTCTGTCAAATTAGCAATCATTTAAAAGCAATTGGTTAGGTTGTGTGCTACCAGTGAAAAGATAGCCCTAGATCCCTTATTAACTTGTCAATCATGATAAGAGATGGGCAGCTACCCTACTAATGACATAGATATCAGTCATGAATTGTGGGAAAAACCTTGTTTCATTGAGAACTGACTTGATTATTGGTGTCCCTTTCAAAGATCTCCTAACTTAATAGACCCCACTTCTACAAAGTTGCCAGGAACATGAAAAGGAGTAATTTAAAATGCTCCTAACTCCTTGATGGGAAAAATAATTTTAACTTCTTAAATGCAAAGGAAATTCCACTGGGATTTACACATGGTAGCTATTTATGCACCAACTGACCAACATCAGAATATTGACATAACTGTAAGTTGAAAAGGCCATACTATTTTTCTATATTGCTGGAAACATTTTTTCAAGATTGTTGAAACATTTAAATCAACGTGGCACTTTCCCCTGCTGTCAGGTCTTCCTGCTGGGGAAGCCCCACACAGCACAATCAGTTCTGCACATAAAAATCTGAGTTCCTACCCCTCCACGGATTCTAGCAAGGAAGACACAGGAGAGGTACAGTCACAACTCTTCTCTGAGGATTTGTTTAGATAGGTCTCTTGCAGGCTGCTGGTACAGGTCACTGAGATTAAAGCATTTCTAGTAAAAGAAAGAAGTAGCCCTATAAGTTAACCTACTCTGGAATGAGCCAAGTGGTGCTACAGGTGAACTTAGTCAGAAAAGGAGTCTCAGAGTTAGCCAGGTAAACAAGATGCCTACTTTGGAAGTGAGTGAGTAATAATGCAAAGATTAAACAAATGAAAATGAGGCAAAATTAAAATTACTAGAAACATAAACCTGGGGAAATGGAGTTAAAGCAGCTAACTTAGAAGTGCAGATTTTTGTGAATCAGCATGAAATTTGTAGATAGGGAAAAACAATCAGAAACACCAACAGCAAGGCATTTAGCTATACACAAGAAATAAAAATCCACAGCTACACTGAACTTTACATTATTGGGATGCCCTTTATCAGACTTTAAGGTTAAATTTGCTATGAAGATCCAAAAAAATTGGTGAGGTGATAGAAATGACATGTTAATTTTCAAGATTCGATGATAAACTGCCTTCTCCGCAAATTTGCCAGAGAGCTACTGAAAATAGCCCAAGGAGACCCATGGCCCTAGCCCTTGCCTGCAGAGCAGGAGTGCCCTCAGCATCCCTGCTGGCATAGGTTCCTCCATGGGCAGGGGCAGCACCCACACACACTGGCTTCAGAGAGCTAAGGGAAAAATTTACTGTCACTGATGTGGCCCATAGCACAAACTGTATGGCAGCATTTTGGGGGCTGGATAAAGGCAGCTGAGAGCCTCCCACAGAAAGGCCAAACTGCTCTGTTCAGGTGAGTGACCAAGTTAGCAGAAAAACATGGTTTGGGTTTGGTGGGTTTTTTTTTTTCTTCTCTAATAAGCAAGACACCTTTGGAGCACTCTTTTTTTCTTTTTTTTTTTTTTTCCCGGATCCCCCATTTCTTTACATGTTCCTGCTTCAGAAAGGAAATCTTACAGATCTTTCTTCTCCTGCTGCAATAACTAAAAAACCCTGCAGCCTCCCAGAGAGCTGGCCTAGCTTCTGGTGGGGTGGGCCTCTTAAAAGGAGGCAGAGCAGTGCAGGTGTGCAGCAGATCCTCAGCAGGGACACCACACACCCCCTGGGCCCTGCTGCTCAGCCCCTGGGAGCTAGCTGGAAGTGTGCTCCAAAGTTTTCCCTGTGCAGGAGAAGCTTCCCTGAAGCTTTGATAATCAATCATTTGGTTGGGAAGGGGCTTCGGGAAAGGGAGGAATTAGGAATTCTCATATATTTTAATAATATTAATGTGGCCAGACTTTCTGGGTAGACTATGAAGGCTAAGACTGGCACATAAGGAGTATTTTCTCCTTTCTTACACAATATTTGAAGTATTGGGGTGCTCACCCATTAAACAGTTCTTCAAATGTCCTAAAAGCTGTGCCAGGTGGGGTAGGAAAACTGGAGTCAGGGGTGCCTCTGTGCACACACTACCCACAGCCTTCTTCACCCCAGCTGCAGAGCCCGGGCTTTTTCCAGGTTCCTTCCGGAGGACACTTCTCTAGACACCTGAAGGTGGCTTGTAGAAGAAAGAAACAACAGTTTTTCACAAGAGGAAAGTGGTACTGGGAGACAAGGCAGAATGGCCAAATTTGAAAAGGCATCACTAGCTGAGAAAGAAAGACCTTGGGAGAATCCCAGCTCTACTTTGAAATTTGAAAATTCAATACAAGACCACTTCTTGATCCCAGTGACTGTGCTTGACACCCTTTTGTCACAAGCACCTCATGCAGTGCAAAAGCCAAACCTAGCCTGCACAGTAAGGTAACCTTAACCAATAAAAACATGACATTTTACCTAGGATAGACAGGCCACCTGACATGTAGGAAGAGAGAACTAGCGATAATGTATATTGAAAAATGACAAAAAGATGCTCCTGGAGTGAAAACTCAAGATCATGCTGGAGGAAAGCTTGGCGTGGACCAGTCAAACCAGCTTGTGGAATCACAGCCAGTCTCCAAAGTGCCTGTTACAACCTGCCTGTGGCATGCCCTGCTCCTGCACCCCATTCCAGAGCCACACAGCCTGTGCTTCTCCAGGCACACACTTCCACTCCCACACACCATGGTCAATGCAGCTTCTGGCCCAGCAGGGAAGTGAGTGAGGACCCGTCCTGGCCATGTTCCCTCTCTTTTTGTCCTGCATACCAAAACTGGATGGTATGGAAAAGATAGCAAATCTCTCCCTAAAGAGGCTGTGCAACAAAGGTCACCCTGAAAACAATAGGATGAGACTAAGTAGAATAAAGAGCTCTGAGGATGTCAGTCCAAAGAAAAAACATTAAACAGGGCAGGCTCCCAGCATGTGGTCGTGGTGCATTCTAGGCAGCCTTTAAGAGAACTCAATTAGAAATCTTCAGACAGCTCTATTTATTTAAGCTTTTATAATTGCCTATCATTACTGTAACCAGGTATATGAATTTCACTAGTTCAGCAGAAAGGATCACACATCATAAATGCTATGGAAATAACTAGTGTCTGGCATTAAAATGTGGAACAATAATCTGAGATAACTAAGGATAGTCAAATCACTTCAGAAACTAGTACCTAAGGTCAAATGCTGAACCAGGCTTTTTGAAGGCTGAGATAACACTTCTTCACTCCTACAAATCTCTTATCTGTGATCGCAAAACACTTTACATTCGCTTGTGAGTTAATAGTCAAATTTCTTCTTGTGAGGCAGAAATTGTAGTAATGATACCCAGGCTAATGAAACTTAAATGCAAGTCTAGGAGAAGAATCTCGATTTCCTGACTCTGCTCTGTGTTCTCAGTACAGCTCCATTTTATGAGCACTTTCTCACACCTATGCCCTCCCCACCAGTGTCCCCGCAGCAGCTCCCGAAGGCCACAGCCCCATGCCCGGGTTTGCCAGGCACACTCCAGACCCGTCTCGTCAGGCTCCCCGAGCTAGATGGATGCTGCAGGGCTGAGGCGAAATCGGCTTCTACAAGCCTGGAGGAAAATTGCTCATTCCTCCCATTCCCTGCGGCAGGCAGGTACGGAAAAGGAGGTTTACAGCAAATCTGGAGTTGCAGCGGGCAAGTAACCCGGCAGGCGGAGGGGCTGCGGTAGGAGAGGCAGTGCGGGCACGGCGGCGGGAGGGGCCGCTGGCCCCAGCGCTCGCCATCCCGCAGTGCCCTCCGCTGGGGAGACCGGGAATTCCAGCCCCTTCCACCGCTCCTGCTGCCGCGGGGTTCCCGCTTGCCACCCTTGCGCAGCTTCTCCTCTCCGCGGAGAGCGGCGGTGCCCGCCCCGCTGCCGGCGCTGACCCCGCACACACCGCTGCTCTCACCCTCTGGGCAGGGCTCACCGTCGCTGCAACGAGCAGAGTAGAATACAGAACTAAGCTGTTCTCGTTTAAAATCCAGCTTTCCAAGAAAATACAAATTCAGTCAGAAAGATGTGGCCACATTCCTGTAGATGCCTAATATATTATAAAGGACAAAGCTGGGCTATTTCTACTGAACACGATCTGACTTCTTTAATATGTTGCATAAAAAAGTGGTTCTTATCCCATCACTTTGGCCTTATGTGTGACTTTTTGGATGCTTTCAGGTATGCTTTAAGTGCATTAGCTAGATGTTCTTTCCTCCAAACTTCTGTCATTGATAATTATAGGTGGCATTCTTCACAAAGTATTAGTCTCAAATTATTTTTTTCTACTTGACTTTTTCCCAAAAAATAAACTTACAACTAGAATGTCCCGTTTTCACAGCTTCTGAAATTAGAAAGAATAGTTTTCATGCTGTAAACAGACTTGATTCAAAATCTCTTTGAGACATGATACCTTCATCATTTCTCAGTGGTCGAAATCTAAATGCTCTCTTTCAATGTAAATCAGAAAATGTAGCCATCTGGCTTATGAAACAAATGACTTGCTTTGGCTTTCTGTCCAGATGTAGGGAGGGAACAGAATTAAATCTGACTTTTAGGAAAGGAAGGAGAAATGTTCCCCGTGCAGACCGGGCAGCTTTGGGCACTGTGTGTTCTGTACATCACTGCCATCTGGAGCTGCAGCCACTCCACAGGGAGCTGCACGAATTTCTCTCTCCAAACATGTGGGGCAGAAAGCACATTTATCATTCTGGGTTTTACACTGGGGTTACTTTTTTGCAAAACTCTCGGGAAGCAATATTTTGCTTCAACAAGTTGTAAAATCTCAGTTTTCCAGGATACAGAGCAGGGCGTTAGGAACAGCCAGATCAGGAAACCACGGAGACCCACACGGAGCTTCATTGCTGCCATCCTCGAGCTCATTAGTGTACAAGAATTGTGTGTGTTGTTTTTAGCAGCTAAAGAGTTATTTATGGCTTCTATGTTCTCAAGCCAAAGTGAGTGAGGGGTGCAACCAGGGCAAATGCATCAGAGCAATGCAAATCACTGACAAGGCATCATGAATACAAGCTGAGCAGAATTTAAATACAATCCATGAATGAGAGGAAAGATTTGCATGAGGGAAAGAATCATTAGAATCTGATTTAACAAGCAGTACATAAAATGGGCCTTTGCAGCTTAAAATGAAGCAAAGCACATTCACGTTATACATTCTTAATGAAAAAAATCACAAAAAACCTAATTTATTAGTAGAGCTTGGAATAGAAATGGTTTTCACAGAATACCTTTAGATCCTGATTCAGAAACTTGTGCTTGATTGCTTTCTTGAATAGAAGTGCATCATAAGCATGTAGGGTGGTAAGGACTATTTAAGTGCATGCCAAAGTCCTATTGATTTCTGTGAGATTTTATAAGATACTTAAAGTAAGCATGTGCATAAATGTTTTCCTGAACAAGAGTGCTTTTCTGAATTAGGGTTTAACCCATTAATTTACACAGCGCTTTCAAACATAATTCCTTCTGGGAAAATAGAAGAGACAGGAATATTCTTTTAAATTGTATATTTCTGCATGTCTTAAAAGAAGTTAATGGAAAATTATTCTGGATAGAATTTTCTGTAAGGTACAAAAGCCCACAGTGAACAATCTGTGGAAACTGAAAGTAAATAATGTTCATAGAGCAACTTTTGTAGACTGTCTGTTGGTTTCATCTCAACTAAATTTTGGGAGGTTTTGAATATAAGGTGTTATATAAATTATTTCAGTCACTTGGAAGGAAAGTGGTAAGTTGCTTGACATTAAGGGATATACTTTGAGAAAAGTAAGAGAATTGCTTTTAAGAAACACCTGCCATTTTTTGTTTCCAATTTGTGGTCACTAACACTGGGCAGAACAAACTTTTTATGTAATGTCTTGTAAAATAAAATATGTCTACTTGTAAATGTCTCGTCTTTTGAAGTAATGGCTGAAGTGGCAGATGCAACTGTGTTTTTCTGATACTAAGGGATCATCTGTCTCTGTCAACACTGGGCAATCTTTTTTGTTTCTATAGAAGCATTGCTCCAGCTGTGTCTTTACATTTCCTACCATATTCCTCTGGAAATACAACACTTCTTTTATGCACTTCTCTCAACTAAAATTCTTTAGCAACAACACACACGAGAATTCAAAGAGCTCAGTGTATGACCATGTGGCCATATTGACTGTATTTATGAAAGTCAGAGTCTAGTGTCAATTTTTCTTCTGGCATTTTAGAAGATTTTGGAGTGTTGCAGTGATAGCTTGCAAGATGTCTTTTTGAAATCTGTGAATGGTATGACCAGTGTAATTTTTGTCTTTTGTGGCCTCTTTCGAAATAATTCTACTATGAAAATGTTTGGCATCATAGGATATTCCAGGTCAGCAGCAATACTATTACCCTGACTTAGCTTTCTGTGTCTCTTTTTTTGAATAAAACCAGTATCACATTTACTGAAAGGTAACATCCTCTATAGTCTAGCTGTTATCACTACTTAAATATTTCTGAGCATTCTTTTTTTTTCTCCTCGCTCCATTCCCCCATCCCTGCAAGTGCCATGTTTAAGTGAATGCTGAGGTTCAGCTCAAGACTAAGACCTGTAAATGCAGGTAGGTATCTCAGTACAGGGGATTATTTTAAGGTAAGGCATTGTATGAACTCTTATTGTAGTAAATAGAGCATTAGAAATGTAGTCATTAGGTCCTGAAGGCAGAATCTGTTCTCTCTTAGTAACTTGTGGGGCTCAATTCAGTCATGGGCTCCAGGTGACCCTGGAGACTCCTATCCAGTCCCCACCTGCCTCTCCAAATGAGCAAGGGTCTCCTGCAATTTTCTGTCACATCAGAAAGACCCAGGTGAATATCTCAGTTACCCTCTGGCAACTCTAAAAACATGGGATACTTTTGTGGGCAACTTATTGGAGCCCCGATCTAGATTTGACCAGATCTCCTCAGAGAGCAGTGGGGCTATGGGCACCGACCTCACAGCTGTGTGACAAAGTGTAGGTGTCTTAACCTTGAGCTGAACCCTCCCTAGACAGGCTGGTCATTATTTTTATCATCAGTCACATGTCTGTTGCAAGATTTCAATATTTTCTTCCTGATGGGTTCTTTAATTTCTGCTTCCTCAAGTTTTACATTTTTGCTGGGCTCTCTCATTTCTTTGTACAAGCTGGCACAATGTATAATTTTGATTGTTCAGTAGAGAGGTTTCTTCTCAGCCACTGCTCTGACCTCTTTGATCCCCTTTAAAGCACTCTGCACATTATCTGCTGAGGATTTGGAGGGGGGAGTGTTATTCTTGACAAGGCCTTTGATTGGTACAACAATAATTTATTCAGTATAATCATAGTTTATTGAAAAGGTGTTATTTTAATATCACCTCTTTTGGCAGTCCACTCGATAACTATGTGCTTTCTTCTACCTCTTTGTGGTATATTAATTTCTCTATTCTTTACTTTAAGTTTTATTTTGCTGCTTCTTCCTCTCCTGACAAAATTTTAGAGAGGCTGTTGTTTACTTCGGATTTCTTCCCTTTTGCAGTTTTCTTCATTTATCCAAATTTTAGGACCGTTTAAAGTACATAACCACATATCCTTAGATCATGCAAGTTCCATCAGCTCCTCTAGAGAGCAGCAAATATGTTCAAATAAAATAGTAGCATGATTCAACCTAATGTTTCCTGAAACACAATCTTTGTTAACTCAGCTTGCTAAGTACTGCTAAAGAGCCAATAACGATGAGGAATGAAGGTCTTATACCTGAACTTGGCATTTTCAGACATTATCTAAGAACAGGCCTAGCCCTGGTATTTAGTGTGGAAGCCTCCTATCCTCTCTGAAAGTCCAACACTAACTCACCTATATCATATGGCAGAGGGGAGAAGGAAGGCAACTAGGGTTCAGCCTGGGCCAGGGACCAGACTTGGATGCCCACCAGATCTGTGGGCTGTAAAGCTTCCATCCTTACACAGCACTGGCAGCCAAGAGGAAGCACTCACTCTCAGAAAAACACCCACAAGTTCTCCATCCTCATGTCCATCAGTGGGCGTTTGACAGATGGGACTCTGGTTCCTGGTGTGCGCTAACTGGAGCTTAAGGGAACTTGGTGCCTGACAGTGAGCCACAATGCTTTTATTTTTTAAGAAAAATAGCCAAGATAAAGTAAATTCTTCCTAGCCACAGACCTCTTCAGACTAACACCACCATGTGTTTGGACATAAATGCTACATAAATCTTCAAGAGAAAGACAGAGGTCCCTCTGTTCTTTGAGACCAGTCTCCAAGCACGACTGACAGCTGCCTGCCCCATGCTCACACAGCTGGCACAGTCCTAACAAGGCAAACTCCTTCTAATGGGAAAAGCCATATAATGGAGCTCCAAAAACATGCTCATGTTCGCAGACCTGTCTCTGGTAAGGTTTTCTGCCAAAAAAGCTTCTTGCTCTTTATTGACTGTCTAAAACCTTGCAAAGGTTTTTCTCTCAGTTAAAAGCCTGGTCAATCAAGCCAACCCCAGAGCTGCAAGAGGTCCATAGCTGCAAGCAGAGCAGCTTTTCCTCAGCTTCCTGTAACCTACATTACATGTAATCACTACTTCCACCTGTGCTGGTGGCATTCCCTTCAAATTGCCAGGTACCAAGGTACAAATGGGAACCACCTTCCCCAAAGTCACCACCTGAACTCTGTTAGACACAAAGAACACTGGGAGACAATTCTGGATGGACAGAAAACATCACCAGTGTAAGAGTGACTGCCAAGGCCACAACAAAGCAAGGGAATCCTTTCTGGAAAATGGATTTAGCATGAGCTGGTATCTTCCATTGCCTCAAGGATGCTTAGCTCATCCCAGCATGCTAGCATACCATGGAGGAGATGGCTCAAGTCAGGCAAAGAGGGAAAAAAGCAAGGAATGCTTTGTATGCAGCTGAAGATGATGTCTATCATATTTTCCCCTTTCCTGTGTCATGCTCCATACCAGGATCCTCCCTCTTCAGTAGCTGCATGGCTTCTGCTGGTGGGCTGGATCAGCCAGATACAGCAAAGCAGACAAGCTGCTAATCAAGTTCTGCCTCGTTTTTGGAAACACACTGCCAAAGATCCTGGAAACTATGGAAGAGGTGCTCCAGGGGGATGGTGGAGGCTGTACCTTGCTGCTTTTTGAGGTGCGTGCTGGCAGCTGGGGCAGCCTCACACAGGGTGCAGCTGGTGCACTGGGAAAACACAGCCTTCTGCACCATGAAAGCCCACCTGGCATCAAGGCAGAGAGAATATAAAGGCATTGGGAAAATGGGAAGTAGTTGGCACTTACCAACACTGCCTTTGAATCGCTAATAGCTCTGCTGCCCGGGGTGCTGTAACTGCGCCGGTCGAGGGCAATCTCTCTGGGGACCTTCTCTGATCCCCAGAACCCTATCGCAGTCACAGAGAGCAGAGCCGATAGCAGCGTGAAGAGCAGGTGACCACCGCGAGGAGAAGCCAAGCAGGGAGGACTCAGCAGCTCTGCATACCAACTAAGATTTATTTAGCTGATGGGGAGAGACTGACTGAGTCAGGCCACCGGGAGTTTCACATAGAAGGATCGAACCTCCTCTGCTCTGCTCCGGGAGACCCCGAAACACAGGTAACAGGGGGTTTTCTATCCCTGAGACCCCAGGGGTGGAGGCACAAACATGACCAATTGGGAAAGCCCAAGGGTGTGGTCCAGGGGTGAGGGACAGGTTACACAGCAAACAGGAGAACAGGGGAGTGGGGTAACACCTGTGAAGGCCAATGCATAGCCAAATGACAGAGACCTTTCTAGAACTTGGGGCAGGGGTGAAAGGAGAATGACAGGGGAGAGAGAGGGATTCTCTCGCTTGACCAGGGGAGGGGACAGATAATTGACAGGGAGAGCATACAGGGTCCAAACAAGGGTACATGGAACAAACCAAAATACAATTAACCAATAAAAACTGCTGCATCACCTTTTTACAAACTGATTCCTGCGAACACTAACATGGGCACTAACATGGAAATGTCAGGGAACACTCCACCAAGAGAGCTCAGTGCTCACTGAAATGGTGAGTTCTGTCAGGTGTTTACTGAGGCACCCATACCCTCATGATATTCTTTGTGTAGAGGAAGATCCTGATGATTCTCCTGTCCAAACAAATTTATCTACGGTTAACTTTGCAGCCACAGACTTGTGCTCACAATTTTATAACCCAGCTATTAAAGAGTTGCCCTGCCTGGCCTTAGCTTTGCAACAGTTTCTCCATGTAACCCTATGGCGTAGGATTAGTTTCCAGTGATCTATTAAGTTGTCATTTATCAACAGGAGTCACCAGTGTTCAGAGTGTTCAGTCTGTATTGGCAGGGCCTGCAGGCTGCTTGAGGGATGCAGAGAGCAGCTCTATAGGGACAGGAGAGTGATGAAAGTTGTATTTTGGTGCCCCAGCTGAACTATTCTGATGATGTCTGCACATACTCCAAAATCAGGGCAGAATTTGTATAGAATTTGGTGTCAGAAGCAGTGTGGGACTGTATTTCAGCTGACCTGGTGCCCAGTCACTAGTGGGCTGAATGCCAGGTTCCACACAAGAATATTACCAATGGATATCAATGAGCATGTCAACAGAAATAAACAGCCTAAATATTTTGCTTAAGCCTTTGTTTTCAATCTGTAGTAAAACTTCTCAAAAGATAAAGTGTGTTGAGCCAACTTGTTTCTAGAAGTGAGCCTTGTAAGAATATTTTAAGAACCTCATGTACAAATAAAGCAACTGTTTGGATGTCTTAATCAATTCCTCTTTTTTTAAATTTTCTTTCTTTTTTTTTCACATAGTATTTTAAAGATTTTTGCTGAAGTACAGAGGGCTTACTAAATAGGAAACATGAGACCATTTTTCTAAGAACTTGTCAATATTTCTGTGCAAAAGTCATGGAATATATTTCTCAGACATCAGTAGTTTGAAGAAAATATTTCCTATTTATCTGCACATTTCAAAATCTATTGCTATAAACTCTGAAAATTAGGATTAATTCATTCTAAACTGAAGTATCTGGGTTTCATGTAACTCCAGGCCATGAGATGGATTGTTACCACATCTACCTATCTATCTCTCTTACAAAAAATATCTCTATTTGGACCATTCATTAATATTGGGTCCTTGTGAATTTCATAAAGGTTGGTGGTCCCTGGGATCAGTTCTGAGTGACTGATGGGAGACAGAAGTGGGGCTGCCATGCAAATCCTGTGGTTTTCTCCAGTCATTCAAAGATTTGGTCACATCAAGTCATGAAGTTGTATGTGAAAGTCTCTGGTGCACCTGCCCAAACAATTATTTGTCAATGCATCACAATTGGCAAACTGTATTACAGATATTCCTTATTTATGTGTCAGATAAATGCTTTAGAAAGAGGCTTGCTGAAGAAGAAAAAACCTTGGATTTGTTAGCCAATGCATACGAGCTGTTCATCTGCCTACCTCTGAATATCTCCACTAGACCTCCAAAGATAGCACAGAGCTTTAAAGTTTGTGCCAGAGAGGAGCTCATTGCACTGTATATTGTCTGTCAGAAGTAAGAATCACTACACTGACTCATAGAGAAATGAGCAGAAGGAGTGGGTGTCTAAGTGGGTGTTTAATTTGTCAGGACAAGTAGGGCTCTGAAAGCATCTTATCCTGGTTTCTCTTAAAAAAAACCTGCCTATCTTCAGCGCAAGGAAAAGACAAGTCATCATGGGGGAAAATGCAAAATTTGATTCTGCTAGGTCAAAATCTCCTGTTATTTCCATTATTGTTATTTCTTTGCTAAAAGTAACATTTTCAGTGACAGAAAATGCTGTAGTGCCTAAAGTCTCACTGGCAAAATAGATGTTACTCACATAGGAAAGCCAGAAATGAAGGAAAATACTTCTGATTGCTGAGCCCAAATCCCCCATCGTTCTTGAGGGCACCACATATAAACCTCAGTTTCTAACAACAAGTTCAAAATCTGCCATCATCCTCACTCAGTACATTGTTCATCAGTGAAAGCTGTTCAAAGCTAATCCAGTGCTCAACATAAAGTGCTACCTGCGGACACTGAATTAGAGACAGCTCTCTGTCTCCTGGCATATCCACGGTGTGAGCAGCACAGGATCATAAAACAGTCCTCGGACTCAGCACTGTGTGTGCGCTCCCATAAATAAATTACTGTTGCAGGGATGGCCTGGGACCTCCTGCCTGTCAAACCAAATGGAAGGAAACACACAGTAAAGTGGGAGAAATCAAAAGCTAGTGAGGTAGATTGTGATTGTAATCTATCTACATGGACAATGGATAATTTTAATGTAGAGATGCAGTTGATACATTCTGATCAGATTTCTGCCTTAGTGAACTCATTTTTCAGAACTGGCATTGCTGGGTATCACAGGCCAAGAGTTCATGCTATGAGTGAACAGAGACCATCTAATCTGCAGAACATTTTAGCAGCTCAATTACAAAGTAAGATATTACACTGTAAAATTACTTCTCTGTCAGCTGAACACTGGAATATTAAAAGTAGATCAAAAGACAGAAGTTAAAGAACAGCCTTTTCAACTACTCTACTCTCCTATTTTTTGAGATGTATTCCTTTATTATCCTAAAATACTACAAGCAGTAACAATTTATCTGTTCTCCATTGTAATCATGACATTACAATAAAATAATGTCTAATTAATATACTCTTTAAGGATTTCTTCTAAAAAGCTAATAATTGAAATAATGATGTATCATGTAAGGGCAGCTAATAACTTGAAAGAATACATTGAGGATGTCTCTACATTGCTAACTTCAGATTTAATACTTATTCTGGGCTGAACTGAGACATTCATAGAGAACAACTGCTGCTGACAGGAAATTATACATTCCTTGGACACCTGTCTACAGCGTCTTTCACAAGAGAAGAGAGAGTCACAGCTTTCTGCTATGCTGATGAGAGTAAATCAAAGTGACCTGACCTAGAGAGTGCAAGAAGAAGGTTCAATGGTTATAACTGACTGTGTCACAGTATGCTTCTGCCTTGGCACCAGGCTGAGCCTGTCTGTCATACTCCCCACCAATGAATCCATGCCATGTCATTGATGTTGGCTCTGCCCAGACTATAACCTAAGCCAATCAGATAACCAGATGAGAGTCTTTTGAAATGTTCCGGGATAAAAGGGAACGGTGGGAAAAATAAAGAGAGAGTTCCTGTTCACCCTCTACACGAGGTCAGCTGCTTTCTCCTTGTCTCCTACCGAACCCACGACCCCTCACGCTACAGACTGAAACTGGGCTTCTAAACTAGTTTGGCTTTTATTTTGGTATTTAAAAATATATTATAAAACAAAACAAAAGAAATTGAAAAATAATAGCTTAGAAAAAAATTTAAGATCTATTTTAGTTAGGGGTAACAAAATTGATTTTTTTTCTTTCAATCATGCTCATACTGCAGAAACTTCAGTGATGCTTAATTTTGCTGCATAGAAAACATGAAAATTCTGTGTCTCCAGAAGCCTACTAGATACTTATTTAGCAAGAGATGTGCTATTGAAGTGCAGTTGAAGATACTAAGAAAAGAACATTTTGAAGACATTGTCTAATTTTCCAATAAAAAATTTATTTCTTATCTGAAAACTATTTTATCATAGATTTTCTGATCAGTTTCAACTCTTATTTCTAGGGAGTTCAATTCCTTTCTGTATAGCCTCATGGTCCGAACCACATGAGACTGGATGAGAAATATATATATGTACCTTATGTATTGTTCCATAAAGCCACCTCAGGGTGCAAATGACACCTACACTTTGAGCACAAGACAAAGCTCCCTGAGGGCAGTTTTAGGAATATTGTGCTTTCAACCCATCTTTTAAATGCCCTTCTGAAGTAGATATGGTAGGAAATTATTTAAAGACACATCAGTAAACGTAACAAGAACTTTTTGTAACATTTTTCTGAGTATGTAATAATTTCTGGAAGGACTTACAAAACCAATACATGCGTTTAAAAGACTAAATTTTTGCTTAAAGAGCAGAAAGCCTTGCTGCTTCTTTGCTTCACACCTATTAGTTCTTTTCTAACTCTAAGACATCTACACATGTCTACAGCACCTCCACATTCAGTGATATTGAATACAAGGAGAAATTAGAGGTGATCCCCTTTGTTTTTTCAAACAGATCTTTTTTGCTATTTTCTCCTCTCAACTGTGGATGTCCCTCCCAACCATTACTTTTAATTTCTTTGAGCTCTGGAAGCTCACAACAGTTCAAACTTCCTTCACACTTCTTCCCTTGGTCTTCCCTTGCAGGCAAATCCACACAGTCTTTGTAATAAATAAATGTGACTTGGAGAAATAGTAGTAAAAAACTCTGAGTCATTGCCCTAAGAGCAGGTTGTTGATGCCAGAGGTTTCTATTTGCTCCCCAGGGAAAATCCCAAATTTTTCTCTTTTAATATGCAGTTTTTCTAAACACATTAAGTGCTTATTACACTGCCTCTGAATTATGTATCGATGGATCCACAAAAATCCCAAAACCAGCCAGGTTTGCAGAGAAGCAGCACAACTCAAGGGCCACAATCTCACAAGAAGAATCTGCAGACTAAGGAAGACATCCATTAATTTCACTTTCCATTTCAAACACAAACAGGACCTTTCCGATTTGAAATGAGACTATTCAGTCATTAAAAAATGTCTAACAAAAAGACCCAACCTGTGTCCAGCCGCAATGAATTTATTATTTATCCTACCCTATTTATATCTCATGCTGTGGGGTGTATGCAATAGACTGAATCCACATTTGTTCCTTACATTCCTTCTCGCAGCTGAGAGGATGCAATGAATCATAAAAGGTTTCATTGTTGCAATGTTTTGTCATGGCATGTGTAATCAGCACAGACCCCATTAAAGAGGCTTTGGAGGACGAGAAGTTTAAATATTTAATGTTTTTCTGCCTATGATAAGTTTAATAATTAATGCTGCTTCTGCCCTGGAAATGACAAATCACACAACAAGCATGCACGATAAAAGAAACAAACAGAACTAATAGAGAGGAAAACCTTACTTAGAAGGCAGTAATTAAAAATGCCTATAGCCTACCTCAGGATCCCAAAGTACCTTGCTCCTGACCCCAAGAGCAGTTCTGTCTATCTATAAAGCCACCTGATTTTGGGGGAATGCAGAAGAGAAGGGATAATTGCTAGTCTTTACCTTACAAATGTGAGAAATAAGGCACAGATGTGATGAACCTAACTGTCTTGAAGAGTTCCACACCCATAGGAGAGAAAAGGAAGAATGTGAAAGCTGTTGTCCCTTCATGTCCTGCACGTGGGAGCCAGCCCTTGAGTTATTACAGAAACTTGTTACATGGCAGCCCAAGAGCAAGACTAGATCTGTGCCTGGTCTAAAAGGCTTTATAGCCACTCTAGCTCCAAGCAGTATCTACAAATACCAGTTCTCGACACCCTCTGAATTATTTTTTTTATAAGACACTACCACCAGCACATTACTCTGGGTACATGTTCCTCCACATCCACTCCCACTGATCTGCAGGTATGTGCAACCTTCAACCCCCACTGACTTGTAGCTTAAAGGAAATTCCTCTCAAGCGTTGCTGTGCTGCAGTGCTGGACCACACTTATGCAGATGCGACCGAATTAACACTGAAGGAAAGCACAAAGCATGACTGTAATAAAATCTCCTGTGATTCACTCAGTTTAGACATTTTCAAATTATTAGCACTAGAAGTCTGTCAGACAAAGAGGCCGAGCACTTTGATATATGAATTGCCACTAAATCCTTCTTTCAGGGCAGAAACCATTTTCCCTAAACCCAGGTCTGAGATAATCATATTGTGGGAGAAATGGGTATATCTAGAAAGTGACTCACCTTTAAAAATGCCTAAAACAGGTCAGGTGGCTCATTCCCACCTCCAGAAATGGAGAGCCCAGTTTGACAATTCAAGGCTGAGAAGTAACAGCCTGTAGATGTGTCAGTCAGAGCAGGGGCACTGCTGCTCAGTCCCTGCCAAGCTGCTGGAGCACTCCCTGGCACCCTTCCGGCTCACACCTCCTCGTTGTCTCCTGAGAAATTCTCGAGCACAGGACCATGCCCAGCAGCTAATGTGGATGCAGCCACTCTGTTTTGGAGGTTATTGTAGTTCATAGAGTGGTTTGGGTTGGAAGGGACCTTAAAGACTGTTTAGTTCTGACCCCGCTGCCACAGGCAGAGACCCCTTCTACTAAATCAAGTTGCTCAAAGCCCATCCAACCTGACCTTGAACATCTCCAGGGATGGAGCATCCAGGACATCCACAGCTTCTCTGGGCAAACTCTTCCACTGCCTCACAACCATCAAGTAAAAAAATTTTGTCTTGTATCTAATCTAAACCTACCCTGCTTCAATTTGAAGCCATTCCTCCTTGTCCTATCACTACATGCCCTTGTAAAAAGTCCCTCTCTGGCTTTCCTGTAGGCCCCTCTAGGTACTGGAAGGTGCTATAGTTGAATATCTCAGGCGTGGTCAGACTGCAGCTGGCATCAGTGTCAGAGAAAGTGCTGCCCTGGCACTGCTGGCCGGGAGAGGTATCACCTTCAAGCAATAAGGTCCAGGGGTTTTTACACATTAACACTTTGCTACAAAACAAGTATTTTTATTTTATTCACCGTCTAGTCTTCCTCTTGAATATCCTGTCTTAGAGTGGGCTTTGAGAATTCAGTATGAGGAGATAAATTAGGCTTCTGACAGTAGACAACATACAACTGTGTTTAAAAGTCCTATCTTTGCTAAGCTCAATCTTTTGCAATAAAACTAGGTTTGAGTAAACAAGTGTTCACACATACTGCTGGAAAACCAGGTCAGTCACATCAGCAACAGTCCACAGCCTTTTTATATCATCTACATGGAGAAAAACATAAAGATACCACATTTTCTAAAGAACACGTCCCTTAATGTAATATTCTTCAAACTCTTATCCAAAGTTTTTCTTCTTTTCTAATGGAGGTATGTAGCATAGTAGAGTGTCTCTTCAGCATAATCACAGCCAAGGGATTCAGCTGAAACTCCCTGAAGCCTCTTCAGTGATGCAATGATTTGCCCTGTCAAGGTCACAGGGTAGTGGTCACTCTGGCTTCTATACCCATTCTGACTTTTTTGACCTCAAGCAGCTGGTGCTGCTATAATTTGATTGTGCATCAGGGCTTTTTAGCTCAGCTGAAGGGTAGAATCCTAAAAGCTTGCTCTGAACCACAGAGGAAGAAACTCCAAGGGGAGGCTTGATCTGAGGTCTCAAAGCCAGGGCAGTATCTTCAGAGAAGTCTTGCTGAAGTCTGGGTCTCACTTGCCTGCAGGAGGTTCCTTGGCGGTCACTGGCACACAAGGGTTCTCCAGTGCTCTCTTGCTCAACAGCAATTTCTCCTGATACACAGCACTTGCTGCTGCTGCTGCTGAGGTCAGTGCTTGCACTTTGCTGAGGGACATCTTTAGGATGAGGGCGAACAGGCTCTTCTTCCTCTTCAGAGAGAAGTGAGCAGGAGCCATCACTGGTCTGACAGCTGTTTGCTACTGGGCCATCTCCATTTTGAGGTGGAGAAGAGCTACTGTGCTGGACGGGGGGAAGATGTAACATGCACTCCTTCTCTGTGCAGAGGTTTGCCAGCAGCTTGTTCTTTTGGTTTCTCGCTCTCATTCTCCGGAGGGCACAGATGAGATCAGCAAGGCTGAGCAGGAAGGACAGACTGCTGACCCCCCAGATGAAAATCATCATGATGGATTTCTCAGTGGGCCGGGAGATGTAGCAGTCAACAGCACTTGTGCAAGGTGAGTGGTAGCAGGAAAAGCGGTCAGGAACAAAAAATCCAAAAAGAAAATACTGCACAGCTGCAAAGGCAACCTCAAGGAGGGTTCTAATAAAAAGGTGAACAGTATATGCCCCTGAAAAATTAAGGACACTTAGGTTGTCTGCACCACAATCTACTCTATTGACAACAGCACTTGTACAGAGTTCCTTCGCATCTTTGGGGCTTGATAAACCCTTGTTCTCCTTGCACCCATGCACCAGACAGTGCATTCTCACAATGTGCAGAGCTACCTTGTGCAAAACATAAATGCTGAATGCAGCATAAGGCAGCAGGATAGAAACGGTCTGAATGAGCCAGAATCTGAAGTGAGATACAGGAGAGAACAAGTCATAGCAAACATTGGAGCATCCTGGTTGCAGGGTGTTGCAGACAAAACGCTCCTGCTCATCTTGGTAGAGGGGGTAGCCTGCTAACACCACCACTGCCATTCGCAGCAGAATTATTAACATCAGCCAGATCTTTCCTACAAGAGAAGGGAAGGCAAGAAAAGAGTCAGAGCCCAAGAAGGAAGGCAGGTAATGCAGTGATGCTCTTTCTATACACAAGGCATTTGAAGAAATATACGCCCCTCTTATTAGCTCCTGGTGGGTTTTTTTGTTTTTCTTTTTTTTAACTGGGACTGAAAATCCAGTGAAAATGTGTAGCTGACATATTCCTTAATCTTCATCTAGACTCGACAATGTAGGAGTTAAACATATAATAAGCCATGCCATGTTTTTTAATGAAAACGCTCTGATAAAAAGAGATCAAAACTGAGTTAACAATCCCATTTCACTTACAGTTTTTCCTTGTTGTTGGGTTCCTGCTCCTGAATTTTGTCCTATTTCAATAATACAGATCAGGTAACACAGTATGAAACTCATCTGGATAGAAAAGATTGCTCCATGACATAGTATTTGTTCTTGGTCTTGGCCACAACATTGCATGTAAAGTTTATTATGGCCAACAAAACCTCTCCCTTGTGTCTAGAATGGTATTTACTAGCAAGCTATTAATTAGTTAATATTTTTATTATTAGTAAACTTATGCGAAATGTTCTACAAATGTACATTTGAGTGTCCACATATGTGCCCCAGACATTTCTTTCTGTTACTTCTTTGGTTGCCCATCTTGGCCATGATTTCTGACCTTCATTCACCTTGGTGAGCAGCTTTTCTCCACTCTGACCTAAAGTTCCCTTCTGCCAAACCATTCTATGATTCTATGAAAGTTTAAAACCTTTTTCTGGGCAGGATTAAAGATATACCAGTCTACTGGCAAAAGTTAAAAGTGCATTCTGTACAAACACATAGAAAAATTCAACCTCTGAAGTTAAGTTTACCATTTGAATATCTCATGTTTCCTTTTAAATCCTGCCACTAGTTCTCTATATAGTTTTGGAAAAGTAATTTAATTTAATAATCCCCTACAAGAAAAGAGGAAAAAAACACTTAAAAACAAAAAGAAGGGGGAAAGCAACTTAAAAGAATTATAAGATTAATTCTGTTTTTAAAAATTGACACCAATTGTAAACACAGGCAGAGAAACAGCAAGACTCAGTGACTAAAGAGAAATATATTATACAGAGTTAATGGCTGAGAAATGCACTGAAAAGCTCAAGTCATTAATAGTGAATGCACATCTCACTGCACACAAGGTTTTGTGTGCGATCTGTGAAATAGCACCAATACACACTATAAAGTCTTTCTAAAAATCCAGACCTCAAAGCATTTTTCTATAAACCATACAATTATTTATAGGTATTGTCTTGGAGCATTTTCTTCTATATTTCCCACAAACTATTTCCCAGTAGTTGGTGTGAATTTAAAATATTCAAATATTTCCTCAACATTGCGTGATACCTATTATTGTACTAAACATGCAGTTCATACCCGTTAAAAACCATTTATGGCCAGTAGATTATGGGCTACAACAGTAACACTTGCACTCTGTAGCGGAAAAAGGTGAAGAATATGTAAGGTTTATGAGAGATCATCAGAGAAACTGCTGCTCCTTGCAAAATAATATATTATCTAACCATAAATAAATTGAGGCTTTTCCATTTTATCTTTAATCACCTGAGCTGTAGTGGTTTCACTGTATTTCCAGCTTCCTGTGTTTGCTGGCAGGCTGTACAATTACTCACTTTTTGACACAATGTGGGTCAATAGGAAACACCAGCTCTACAGAATCTGTCATCTTTAGCAAGCCATGTTTCATCCTCAGGTAGCATTTTTTTCCCTGCAAGGACCTCAAAGTGTTTGAAGCTCATTAGCTAATTAGGCTCAGAATACTACATGCAATTTCACTATCAATTTTTAATTAGAACAAGTACAATAGGGAGTGCTGCATGAGAAAAATCAATGGCTCCTTAGGAAGTAGTTTAGTGTGACATACATTTGAGAGATAACCCCTCCATGCATCCCTGTCCCTAAAGACCCAGTCTTGATTAAACATACAAGAACAAGCCTCTCCAGCAAGCCCGCCGGGGCTCAGCTGGATGCTCCCTGCAGTGCACAGCACAAACTACAGCAGCTGCTGCAGGCAAAGAGTCTTTAAAGGGGCCTTGAAAGTTTTTCTCTGGCTCACACTTTGCTCAAAGTAGTCCATGAAAGAGGAACACCATCTTATTTAAATAATAGGAGTAAAGAAATAAACAGTCCACAGTTAGCTAAGGAAAAGACAATGACATTTTGCTTTGGTTTGCCTTTTTTGTTTTTAATGCACATGATCCTTATTTGTTTACAAAAGTAAAGAATGAAAAGCAGTGATAATTAACCACAATGGCGGTAACCACAAACTTCTTCCTGTAAAAGAGAGTGGGTCTTCTGTCCTCCTCTTTAACTTCTTTATTTTATCACTAAAGCTATTACATACATTCTACCATTCACTTTATGTGATATAACTTCAGCATTATTTCTGTGTGCTTTTACCATGATCCTTTCTTCCAGCTGACAGGAAGCCCTGTCATCAAGAAGACCCAAATTTTAAAACCTTGCCAGAATATTTTATGCAATGGTCAGGAAAAATCTATGAGAGAGAGAGAAGTAATCTGTTTAACAAGAAAATAAATACATTAACGTCTTCTATCAGTTAGTAAGAAAACAACTGTACAAATAACAACCATAGCCTGAAATTAAAGTTGATTATCAGTAGGACACTTGGGTGGCTTCTGGATATGAAGCAGCAAAATAAAGAAAAGAGCTCTTTCAAAGTACTTACCTACAATAGTCACATTATAGTTGAGTGTGACAATCAAAAATCCCAGTGAGTCCCAGTTCTCCATGTTTGAACAGGCTCAAAACACTTCCAGCTCCTGATGTCCTAACAGTTTTGTCATTTCCAAAAGAGATTAGACCTAAACAGGGAAGAAAGGGGGTAAAAAAAGGGAAGAAAAAATAAAAAAGGAAAGAATTTTTGCTAAGGGTCAAGGGCAGAAACCAGGAACTCAGCGACAACAATGTGTTGATGAAGGATTATTTTGATGATTTGAACGGGACCATTGGTTTGAATATTGCAATAAATCTTCTTCAGGCTTTAGCACGTTGTCTTGCAAAAGCTCTAGCTTATCAGATCCAATTGCTCCTACCTCTGTGTGGATCCTCTGTCCAGGCAACTGCAAGTGGACAAACAACAACAGGAGTGATCTCTGCCATTGTAGACTATTCTTGCCCTCCCGGGGCATACCAGCCTCCTGGCATTGCTGAGATACCTCAGTGGTGAAAGACGGGGAGAGAGGAAAAAATAGTGTAGACCAGGAAATAACAGAGACCTCTCTGTCTCCCCACAAGAATTGCAGATGAGTAAGAGAAAGAAAGGGGATAGAAAAGGATGAGCATCCCTATGTTTGAAAAGCAACTTCAGTTCAGGTCACTGGAAGCTGTCCCATTGAAATTTTCAAAAAGCAGTTAGTTTCTAAATCAAAACCTCCCTGACAGAACACCATGGCCCTGTCAATCACAGCCACACCAAATTCTCCTCTGTGTGCTGAGCCAGCCAGCAGGCCAAGCCTCCCTGCAGGCAAGATGAAAAACAGGGGAAGATTTAAAAAATAAAAATCCTAAGGGTGGGGCTGGTTTTCAAGATGACACAAGTCACTTACTTTTAATTTCTATCAGTCCTTTCACTGAAACTGCTTGGTACTTCACTCAAACTGCTTGGAGATCACCCAAAATATCTAAAGGGTTCTTGACCAGTGTTTTGACACCCAGCAGCCCCTCAGCAGTGGTGGAGGGAGCTCCCCCTTGGAGCAGGATGCCCGTGGGCTCAGCACTCCTTGGCCACAAGGTGCAACTGCACAGCATATCCTGGAAATTGTGTCTCTGTGCTGTACCCCAGGAAAAAGCAGGGGTGAAAATAAGACTCTCAACTTTTCATTCTTCACCTCACTTTTCACCCAAGTTACCTTGGGAAAAATAATCTACCACCATCTTCCACCTGCTGTTCAACCAATTTTGGGATGTGGCTCTGTCCTTTTTAATCTTTGCTGTGGCAGGGACAAACATAATGTGAAAACTTTGCCAGGAAATAGAAACAGTCCCTAGAAAAGCAGCTGAAGAAGGAGTCTGTGGGTGACATAGCAAGGGAGAACAGTGATTTCCTGACACCTAGCCCAGGCACAGGCTGGGCACTGCAGCCCTGCTCGTGTGCTTCAGCCCACGACTGCTCTGGGCAGCAAGGGCAGCTCAGAGGGAGCTGTATGGAGATACCACATGACTGAGGGACACTGCAGCTGGCCTGAGCTTTGTAACTGAGCACATCTTACTGGGATAAAAGGTAAAACTAATCGTTTCATGAAGTAAAATATACCTGCACAAAGGCTTTCTCCACAGCTCTCTGCTCACAAGCTTTGCAATGCCTTGGCAGAACACACTGAGTGTCCTCTCTGTCATAAGCCCCACCCTAAGGAAACCCTAAAAGTGAGGTTTGAAAAGATGGCCCTTCAAACCCTTTGTCTGTTAGATATATATGTATAAAGATTTTTAATTGCAGTAGTTAATACAGAAATTTTATTGGTTTCAGAATTGATTTATGTAAAATATTTGCCAAACTGCTATTTCTTCCGTTACCAAGTTTTATTTGTGGTGTGTGATAGTTGTAGCTTCATTTACTTACACACACACAATTTTCTTTTTCTTTTTTTTTTCAACCAGAGATGTGTGTGTGTGAGAGAAGTATGGGAAGGAAGGAAAGCTGAAGGAAGTCAAAAAAGAAAAGATGCAAATGGCCAAGATATAAATTATGCTGAGATATGAAGGTATTCCTGGTTGAACACCCTTTGTCAAAAATAAAGTCAGGAATGCCAAGATGGTGGCAGGATATGAATGCTCAGCAGCTGCATCCACACAATAGGCTATAAATTGTCTCTGTCAATATTGTCAGTTAAAATATCCTTGCTTGTCGTTGCTGTGAGACCTCTACCATTTGTGTAAGAGGGATAACAGCTAGGAATTTAAGCCCCCAGACTGTTGCCTGAGGAACTATACCAGGCAACAACATCTGATCCCACGGCATGGATGCACTGAGACAGGATGGCTCATTTTTTTCTAAAAGAAAGCAGGCACCCTCCAGAGCCACGGTGCAGCTTAGCTTAGGTCAGAAAGCTTGAATTATATTTTAGCTTTTTCAGACTACTTTAGTTTTTTTTAATTTTAGCTTTTCTAGACAGCTCATATCTCACTTGAATCCAGTGCTTCTCCTTTCTGTGGTGTGTCCTCTTCCCAAGCCTCTGTCATCAGCCCACGTTTGGGCTCCAGTCTGTGGTGGTTGTTAGAAAGGGTTTGGTCTCCACAAAAGCATAGGCTTTAGTTTCCTCACCCCTTGGCTCAGCACCATCTTTCAAGCCTTGGTTTCCATCTGAAGATTTTCCACATCATAGCTGAAGATATTCACCATACAATCCCCCTTGTTTATTATTTATCTTTAGCTGTTCCCTGTATTCCCTGTTGGCCTACACAGCTGTAAGGAAATAGGGAGAGCAATGTCACAGACATGGATGTAGCAGCAACAGGACCCCAGCTCTGCAGAGCCACCCGTTGGGTTGGCACCATCTCCCACACCAGAGGGGCACAGCCCCACCACTCCACACACCCTCCAGCTCTAGAACATCACAAACAACCCTTCCCAGCCTAGAAGGTTTTCAAATCTGTGAACTTGCACTGCATTCTAGTTAAAAAGAAAGGCAGGCAGAAACACTGACATGGTATTGGGTAAAGTAAAACTTCAAAACCCAGCAGTACCTCATCACATCTGATTTTAGTAAGGGCCCTAAAAGCCACTGGAAAACTTTCAGAGACAAACAATGAAACATAAGAAGATACAATTAAATCTATTTTAAAATTCACAACAGCTGTCTACATTTATAACCCCTTACCACAGGTCTAGGGCTTGATCCTGCAAAAATTCACAGATGTGACTCCATCACTGCGAGAGACCCACTGAAACATTTTGAACTACTGGAACTGCATCTCACTGCAATGTGGACCTGTGTCACATCCCAGGTTTAGACCGGGGTTACTTCACACAAAGCAAAGGCACTTCAGCTAGTCCTTGGCTCAGAATGACATCCAGAGGTAAGGCAGACTTAGCTTGAAGCCACTTCAGGATCAAATCAGTCACCTGAAGGGTGCCACAATCTACATCACACATCAAAAGAACTCCCAGAAAATAAAGGCATTCCTCTGGCGTAGCAAATCCCAACCTCAGTCGAGACCTACACTAATGACACCGCAGTGAAGTGGGCGTCACTAGGGGAGACTGCATCCTACACAGCACCTGACAATGAAGGAACATCTCTCTACCAATTTAATTAATGTTAAGGCAAAATGGGTCAGCATAGCAGCTTCCCTAATATGCCTTTCCTGGCATTTCAGTCCAGGTCCTTTGACATATCATAATTTAAGAAAGACAAAACACAGACGTATATCTAATATTTTAAAGTCTAATTTTAAAATCTACTTAGAATTTTTCTAGTTAGCAAAAATTATGTATTAGTGATGAATCTTGCAGTAAATCTAGCTCTTCTCAAGGCGATTTTTAAATGGCAGGGGGAGGGAATCTATTTGGAAGGGACAGTAAACATTAAAAGGTAATTTATCTTGATGGCCTTATTTTAAAATTTGTGAAATGCAGCAGAAGGGGGAGAGAAAGAAACAAGCTAGACAGAAAGGACAATGGCAAAATAGTAGGAAAAGGTGTCCTGACCAAATGCTCTTTTCAAGACATACGTGCTGCACACACACACGGGTATGTAAACATGCCAATCTTCACAGCACACACACAGCCAAGGAGCCAGCACAGCATGGGAAGCCCTTTGCTTTGCACAGGCACATGCAACACTGCACACTTTGCATTCCCTGGGACCTCTGTCCAGCTGCAGGGAAATACGTTTGAAAGCACCCTGTGGCCAGAACAGCCCCCACAGCTGTTCAGACATGGAGAAGGCAAGGCAATCACAGCTCCAGCTTTTGGGCTGCAGAGCCTACACACACTGAGGTAGGGGAGCAGTGAATGTTTTCCATCATGAACTATTCTGTGGGGCGTTTAAACAATGTGCTCCTTCTCCCCACTCCTCAGCCTCTAACACATCAATCCCCAGGAGTGGCAGAGTTCAGTGCAAGGAAAGGAAACTTTCAACAAATGCGCCTCCCTCTTCCCCATCTCTTCCTGCCTTCCATTCCCAGGGAGCAGCTGCATGCACACATGCTCAAAAGTACAAAAATGCCAATGCACGTGTGTCTGAAACAGCCCAGAAGGACATCCAGAACAGTGACGTTCAGCTCCTTTTTTAACTGCTCATATTGGTTGGATTCCACCTTGCTGACTTCCACCCCAGCTCGCTCCTCTTGGACCCTTAAGCCTGATGCCTCAGTGCCTTGCATATGTTGTGTTCCCTCACTGTTCCTCTGCTCATTTAGTAAATCTGAAAAAGAGTGTGTTTTACCGCATGCTCTTAAGGATTTTGACCATTGTCCTACATTGTTTCAAACAGAGCCCCTTATTCTAAATATGTGAGTATTCAGAAAAGTCGTATTTCTAAAGGGAACCTGTTTCTAAGGGCATGACAAATGGAAAAAGCTGCTCTTCTTCAGACTTTGGTTCAGCAACTTCACAGCTACTCAACCAAGAATTCTGAACCCTCCAAGACACATGAAAGAAAATTAAGTAATGGAAAATATATTCTCATTCAAGAGCTCAGGGCCAATTTTGGCAAAAGTATGTAATTTACTAAGTAGTAAAAGTACAAAGTGAGTCCACTGGATTTTCAAAGGCACATTATTAGTATCTGCTTAACTCCCACTGAAATAGGTAGCTACATGAGCATATGACATTATTACTGAAATTTGCTCTGCTGTAACACAAAAGAAAAAATCTTGTATAGGAGAGATCCCAGCTCTTTTTAAAATTTTGCACTTTACATTTGACACTGAGCTTAATGCTTACCTTTCTTCACAGTGCCAAATGCAAAATTGAAGGTTTGAAAACTGAAGGTTTTCAACGTTTGGCACTAAGGAGTTCTTCCCTCAAGTAGGTCCACACCTAGCAATGGTCAGGCAGGCAAAAAGCATGGTGAACTGATACCATCGAAATGGTTTAAATAAGAAAAAGGCCTCAGGTAATTGGGAAACAGATTTCATAATAAACATAAGATGGCAAGAATATCTTTGGCTCATCATGTTTTAAATTTCGTATTTTGTTTCTAAGTATGAATACTGCTAGAGCTGTGGACAGCAAATATCCCTGTTTGCAACATGCACAACAAGAGGGGTTACTGTGTTGGTTCTGGATTTCAGTAAATAAATCTGTCACCTTAGATTTAACATACAGGCAGCCACTGTGGATTTAAAATAAGAGTTCTTTACACCTGCTTGTATTTCATGGCTGATCATTTTAAGAAACAAACCCTATACTGTTGTCTCTGTTATTGAACACTGACACTGCTTTTTCTTTCACCATGGACAGATGCACTGTAACTACATGGTCACTGAACCAAGCATGGGGAAAAGGCTAAACTAACACAGAAATGAAAGAAGGAAGCTGAAAAGAGAAATGGGATTTTCTACCCTCTAATTCACATACAACTTAAACTTCAGGAACTACTACACGCAGTACCAACTGTGTAATTTTCAAGTCAAATTCAGTCCCATGCAGAAGTCAAAAAGTACCTTCTATTAAATGTTATCTGTGTCTTGAAAATATGGCTTTAAATAAATATGTATCCTGTGCATAATAAAATCCTTATCTGGAAGAGTATTTCCGTCTAAAAAGAATGTGTACATCTATCATGCGGTTTCATAATGAGAAATTTTGATCTTCAGCTGTGTTTAATGAACAATGAAGGGGAAAATAATCTAATATTCCTCATAGTTGCTACTCACAACTTACTAGACAAAAGAATTATCAGATTTCTTGCATAGATATCAAGATGTACATCTGGCCATTTAAAGGACAAAACAAAATTGAGTTTTTGCACCTCACCTTTATGAGATGCATATCGCCTTATGGTTTTATGAGGTTTGTTTTGACCTTTATCTGTGACCTGATAGTAGTCTGTCTGTTTAAGTTTAGTGTGGCCCTGTAAAAAGTCATTTAAACAAAATTCAGATAGGTCGACCTCCACAACATTAAGAAAAAAATATCCCAAATTTTTATTTCAGGATTTGAATTTGCCCTCCACCCCAAACCTTTGCTTTACAAAACAGTCCTACCATGCCAGTTGCCTACAGTTTCCATGGTTTCTGCTTTGTTTTCTTCCAAGAGCCATTTTTAGCAATAATTGCTAATGAACTCAACACATACTGGGCAGTACACAAGTCCCTCATTAAACTGCAACAGTATTCATGTTCTATGTATTCTATTAACCAGTATTTTTTGTTTTAAAGAGAAAAGCATCATAAAATTCAGCTTGACAGCTCAGTCCTTAGCGAAATTAATAGGAGTTCAATACCCAACTCCCATTCATACCTGTGAAAATTTTTACCACAACGTTAAAAGGGTAACATGGATCCTGAAGGATTTATTCCAACGTTGTAGAGAGCAACGGAAAACAGACAGGAATGACCAAGAGTGGATTTCCCCACAGGAGCCATCCCCAAGGCAGACTGGGAACACACAGCACTGCTACCTACCCCAGAGCAGCTCCTGATGCTGTCCAGAGGCAGGGAAGTCTCACACAATGGATAAATGCACTGGCAAACATCCTACTGGGGTCAAAGCAGGGAGCAGTAAGATTTTGCTAGGCAGGTCAACCACAGCAGAAATGGGGAAGAACGCCAATTTAGGTCCTGTTTGTTTTAAATGATAAACAGTCTTTTCCATGAAAGAGTGAGGATTACTGATTATGCTCCACTTACTTAGCCATCACATGCATGGCACTTCAGCCTCCCGTTCACTGTGCCCAGCACAAACACAGAATAAACCATCCCCCATTTCTACCCTTGCTCTCCTTAAGCTTTCTTCCAAAGGTAGTTCCCCTCCAGAACTGAGAAATATCTCCAGCCAACCAAGCTTTGCCTCAGCAAAACCTTTCAGATCACCTCGGGAAAGGGATTTTGGCACTCCAAGGTATCAAATAGCTTTCACTGAAAATTCTTTCAATACTAGTATCAGAAATGAGATTTTATAACTATGGCAAGGCACAAACACAGCACACAAAACCAAAACAGGACCATTAGCTCAATCTTTCTGCCTCTCCTCTGCATTATGACAGATACTTTGCCATTTCATTCTAATCTACAAAATTGCTAGCAATTACTGTGTTCCTGACACTATTAAAAATTGTATTAGTTCTTTTAACTGGCCACAAATATTTATGGATATATTCCCTTGTGGCCTGTATTGTGCCTCCTAGCTGCTGTTACTATTTCAGTTTCTCTTCTTTTTTTCCTCCCATTTTTTACATTTTGCTGCTTTCTCTTTTGGCTGCCTTCCCTTCCTGCAGAAAAATTATTTAGGCCATCCAAAAACTCTTAGGAAACACCTTAAAGAACAGTTAAGTACATTAACCCACACAATTTGCCAATGATGTTTTCATTTCTGAGGGATCAATCCAATAAATCACCAAACAGAATCATGGTATATGATACACCTCCATTCCTGAATAAACTGTATTATTTTATGTACATGACAAAGGAAGTTATGCTGTATTTATGTATATATAAGAATATTGGCCTTCCTTTCAATGGCCACATTCATTTATATGCAAAAATAAAAACTTTGGAAGGTCTTACATCTTTGAAATTTAGCATAAGTGCTTCAGGACACACTTAAATTGCATTCCCCCATAGTAATAATGTAGTTTCTCACATAGAAAGAGTCAGGAGGACAAAGGTTTTCACTTGAATGTTACAGCTACTCATGTATGGACTGTTTCTCCCTTTAGAGGTTTGTGGCAGAATCTCCCAGACCCGTGTTTCTGATTTGCAGGAATTCTTGTCCCAGGTTGTGATGCTCAGAGAGGCAACAGCAATTTTCAGTTCAAGTAATGTGGCCACCTATTGTTCCTTCCTGCCTTCAGCAATTATAGATTCATCCCTCAGGTTTAGAGGTTGATAAAGTAACCCAAAGTCCCTAAAAGTGCCTCAGGTGAGCTCGGTGTTTCAGTTCAGCTCTGCCTCTGCTCTGAGGACAGGTGTGTTACACAAATGTAAATGCTGAGGCTTCCATCTTGTCTGGTCACTGATTTAATGCACAAACCTCACTAAATACACTGCTGAAGTATGTGCAGATAAACCAAAGGAACCAGGACAGGCTGGAAGGGACCCTGAGCAATGTGGTCTAGTGGAAGGTGTCCCTGCCCATGGCAGGGGGGCTGGAGCGTGATGATCTTCAGGGTTCCCTTCTGACCCAAACCATTCTATGACAGCTACCAAATATTTGTGTAATCTAACACTAAGAGGGGCACTGCTGCTAATGCAAATATCACCTACTGGAGCAGGGAGGAGGCCCAGTTAGGTGTGTTTAAAACTGCCAGGAGCTCTGTCCAGCAGGCAGATCCTGAGACAGTGGCACAGCCCACAGTGAAAGGTGCAGGAGGAGGCCAGGCAAGATGCAGAGACTGATGCATGAGATCCATGCAGGAAAAACAGCTGCAAATCTCTGTTAGGTGGGAGATGCACTGGTGCTGCCCAGTCACAGACCCAATTTCACTTAACTGTGTCCCATACGTACACACTTGATAACACAAACCAGTGCAGACCCACAGAATTCCATCATTTCAATGCCCAGAGTGGCAGCTCAGGCTTGTGGCTGCAAGGATGAGGGTAAGGAAGTGGGGTGGGAAGCCTGAGTTCCTCACCTACTTCCTCAGCCTGGGTGCTGACTCAGCCCACGGGCACTTTTCCACTGCCCCAAGAGATCCTCTTCCCCCACTCTCCTGTATCACCCACCATTTTAGATTTCATTTCAGCAAGATTTCCCTGGGAATGCACCTCGGGTCTTAAAGGGTTGATGGGGTTGGGGCTTTCTGTTCAAATCCCGAGAAATCCTGCATTCAGGAGAACACAGGGCATTTGGCAACAGATGCTGAAACTGTTTCTAGGAACACTTTATTAAGAAGAAAAGCTGAGGGAGATAGATACTAGAGTATGCTCTATTTTTTTTTTTCTCTAATTGTTAGAAATCAAAGCTACGGTTTTCCTTTGTTCTCTGTACCCCCAATCCTCTGAAGCTCCAGTTTACACTGAAAGTATTAGAAATTTTTAAAATGTCTTACAAATAATGAAAAATGGTTAAAAGTTCATTGTTCACAGAACAGGATGAAGGGGACAGGGCAAAGAACCTGCAATCTTGTACCACTGGATTTACCTATTCTTAGTAAGTCAAAGAATCCAGATAAATGCATTCCTCAGGGGGCAAACAACAGGTTCAAATGACATTGTAAATAATTGCTTTTTCTACTTGCAACTGTCATAGAAATTCCTTATCGAATGCAATTAGAACCAAAAATAAATGCTCTCATGCATACTCGTACTGGCTTATAAAGGAAAATCTCAAGTCTGAAATCATTAAAAAAAAATCTGAAATGGAAAAATTAGGGCGCTGATTTGCTATATATTTCAGAGAAAATTTAAAACTGATTGCTTGCCCTGGTTCCTTTTTCTAAGAGAAAATTATTTTAGAAAAGGTTAAGGGAAAATGTCACAGCTGGGAATCAGATATCTGAGCACACAGTTTCAGCTAACACATGGTTCAGCTATTTGCACACTTTAAGGGGCAGAACAACTTTGTTCTGCCACATGCCAGCAAAACAGAGCAGAACAAAAAAAGCCTTTCTGAGGTACCACAATGACAGGCCACCACAGAAAAGCAACGATTTCATAGTCTAGATTTCTCACAGGTCAGAAACACTGACAGTGTTCTCACTGAGATTTATGACTAAATGGGGAAGCAGAAGAATCGAGCCAGTCCTTTGTTCACTGAAGCTCGGTGTCAGGGTGACATGACCACAATTTTTCTAGATGAAGTCAGTACTGTTGCTTTATGCTTTGTAGTATTTATTTCTGTTCAGCTGAAGGAACCATTGATCCAAAGCCTTAAATCAGGCAGATCTGGGAGGTCCCCTTACCCGACAGCATTCAAAATTATCAAGATACACCCAACTATTTTCCTAGGCTACAAGAATCATTCCTCTAGTTTCTCAGAGGACAGACCTAGAATAGGTGCCCTATGAAGCACTGGTAGAGAACACAGACTGGACTCATTCCTGTGGCAGAGTGTAATGTGGGCAGTAATAAGTTAAATATTTAACATTACAGATGCTCGTGGTGATTTACACATTTAAACCATTCTCACTTTTGTGAAAGCAATTATGTAAGTTGGAAGACAATTCTCTATCTCTGTTCAAAACTCTGTTAGGTCTAATACAGACCTACTGTAACTACAAAGGACTTGGAGTTGGGTTGTGATTACCTGGGGGTGGGGGGTGGCAAGTTGTTCTCTGCAATTCTTCTCACCTTCCCGACCTGTGACTTCAGAAGTGGGACTGACATGCACTGAGAGTTGACACAAGAAGGAGACTCTCCTTACTTAACATTCATACTGATGAAGCCCCACAGCAGCATCGGGTCACCCCCTGCAGCTTTTGTTCTTAACAGGAACTCTTACTACTTTTTTATTTTAATTTTTTTTTTTTTGCAAAGTTTACCTTCAAGTATTACTGATTATATTTTAATACTTGACAATGTGTACTAAGCTTTTGCCTACACAGGATGACCCTTTACTGGAAGGCCACAAAAGGAAAAGGATGTTATTATGGAAGTAAGGTGGCCACCAATACTTTTCAAACACTGAAATTGTGTACCAACATCAAGATAGTTCTGCCATTGTAATGCTTGGTGTTCAAGATTATTTGGTGTATGTATTTTACATACTCCTCTGTACCATTTGGCTCAGTACAGCCTGGTCTTCCTCCTCCTCAGATCTACGGCAAAACACTCAGGCATATCCTGTCCCATTGAAGGGAGACAACAATCTCTTAAACTCTTTGCCCAAGAGATTTAACACCACCACACTTCTCAAAGCAGCATCAGTGCCTTTTTGGTATTGACAGAACAGAAGGTACAAACACATTTTCCCATCTTTATTTCCTGGATTATTTAAAAATATACACACTTAATTGTGCCTCATAGCCCTTCTAGCACACCAATCCCTGTCTTTCTGGCCTCTCCCTTTTCTACAGCAGAATGCTTCACTTGCCTGAAATACATGAAAGAGAAGTATGTGGCCACAGGGTGATCTGTATTGTTTAAATGTAAGACAGCTGCCAGTTCCCAAGATACTGTTTCCATGGAGAATAATTTATATTAACATCTAAAATACAGGGGCATGAAAACCCAGAGCAGTGAAGAAGGAAAACCTATAGCTAAGAGAAGAATTAGCTCTAGACTTAAGTGTGCTGTGGAATCTCTTACATGAAGGTGATGTCTTACTCTACTGCCTGTTAAAGAAGCCCTCATGTCACACGAGTTGTCTCCATCTGCTTTTTGAGGATTCAGTTCACTGCCAGTGAATTCAAAGGGGTGGCACTGCTAGTTCCAGAGATTTTCCAGCTTCAAAGTTTTACTGCACTAGTTACCACAGCACCTCAGTCTGTGCCAGAGATGCAAGGAAAAAATGTCCAAAACTAAATTAAGTACATTAAGTAAATGATGCAAGTACATTGGGAAATTGTATTTTGCAAAATACAATTTTTGACATTTTGTTGTTATTTGCTGCTTTCCATCTGTAGAGACCATTGACATCTTGCGCTTTACAAACTCTTTATAGAAACTCTGGACAACTCACAGTCACATTTCACCACACCAAGAAGCTTGCTTAGCATATCTTCACCAAACAGTATCTCCAGGTATAACAGCTTAAAGTCTCTGCTGAAAATACTGAAACACATTACACATGGCGTAAAGAGCATGAAAAACCAACTCTCTTTTTTCACATCAAATTGCATCAAGTCAACTATTCTAGAAGGAACACAAGAAATACAGTCTATTTGTCCTGCTCTGTCACCTTTCCTCAATTTGCCATCCCATTGCTTCTTTTTTTAGTGGGAAGAGCCCAGTGATCCAGGTCAGGCAACAAACAAACTCAAGCCCAGCTTTCTTGGTTATAATCATAGAATCACAGAAAGGCTTGATTTGGAAGGAACCTTAAGGATCATTTAATTCCAATTCTCCTGCCATGAACACTTCCAGGGATGGGGCATCCACAGCTTTGCTGGGCAACCTGTTCCAGTGCCTCAATGCCTCAATGCAGTCAGTCCTTTTCAAGCTGTGGTTCTGCAACTCACCAGTTACTTTTCGTGGATTCTCGTAAGATCCAGGAAAGTAAGTTCCCACACACTGTGAAACAAACCTTTTCAGCATCATAATCTACATCTGCTATCACTATGTCTTCCTTATGAGCAGCAGCTTTTCTTTTAAATCTTATTTCCCTTTTTAAAGCATTTTCTCTGAACGGTCGTTGCTACATATCTTCCATCATTACCTGCTCAGAGTCTCACCAGTTCTGTGGTTTCCTCAAGATGGAGTTCAGTTGATGAGAAGAAATACAAAAACAGCAGAAAGACACTGCACTTTGGGTGTAGATACATTTCCATGTACATCTTGTTGCATTCATACAGGTATGTTTGTGTTTATAGCAGAGCAGATTTCTCAGAACCCATCAGAGTGGGAACTAAGTGGAAACTCCACTGCAGAGTAGGCAAATGCTGCCAACAACGGCCAACTCAAGGAAAAAAAGATCTGATTACAGAAAAATGTGTTTTACACAGAAGTGCTAAAAGCTGGGCTGAGTGGATTCCACATGAAGACCAAGAAGCAGAGAGTAACACCAGTCTGCAATGGATATGGAGCACTTCAGTTAGGAGTTTAAACATGTCACTGGAAAGTGAAGTGCTCATTACCAACTAAGGATGACTGTAAATAATTTGTTGCTTCAGGTGTTAAGATTTTGGGGTTTTTTGCTGCTCTTTCAGTTCCTCTATCCCCTCCCACATACTACTTTTTATATATAGCCAACACTAACAGATGTCATTTTGTCATCTGCCACCGTTACACCATTGCCCTTTTCTGATGAGGTGCTTCTTACTTCTAATCTTTGTATTATAGCTAAGGTTTCTGGCATTAGAGGAGCTGGAGAGAAAAGTGTTAAAACACAAAGTCTTAGTTCAGACTCCATAAATGCAAACAGTGATTATGCAATATATGCTATTTTCTCTCTCTCAAAGAAAAGTCCCAAAACCCTAAACAAAACAAAATCATTACCCTGCTGTAGGATGGGATTTTGTGTATTTTTAGCAATAGAAAACATGTATCATTTGAAGAGCTGACTGGGTTTGTGGAAAGTGGAAACAGGTGATTTGTCTGTTTTGTTTTTGCACTTTATCGCATGACTTCAGTGCTCTCAGTCCCACATGACAGTGTCTGTCAGAATGATGTAGTTAAGTCACCGACAAACAATAAAATACAAACAGCACATCAAGTATCAAGAGGTCTGCAGGTGGAAAGAAGAATCAGGGAAACAACTCTGGGCTGCATATGGATGGATGATTAAAACCCTTACAAGATGCCTTTTTCAAATACTGATCCAATTATCAACACGCAAATGAGCAAACAAGTGGCCCACTAGTGGCTCAATATATAAAAATAATTCATTAAGACAATGATGCTTGAAGGGACAGGTTTATTTTATCTCCTACACCTTTCCATTTCTGAGCCAGTGACCAAAGCAATAATGAAAACCTTAATCCAGAAAACATTTACAGCAAAACACAATGTATTTGTGCTGTTAATTAAAATGCTATATGGTTCTCCTCCCTTCTTACATCTCTGCTGATTCTCTAACTTTGCAATGGTATTTTCCATACAATAATGCTGAAAAAACTACACTAAACACAACATAATCCTAAATAATAATTCATTTTTAATTACCTGGTATAGAATACCTTGCAAACAAAAGACATTTTTCAGATTTACTGACAGATACTGTATGTTTTGGCAACCCTGGAACAAACCAGAAGAAAAAGCAAAGAATTATTCTATAACCATGAGGGAAAGAAACATCGAGGCTTCATATGGCAAAACTAAAGAAAAAATCCACACAGCAGATTTTTTTTTTTTAATTCTTAGTGCAAGAAACATAACCAAGTTAATCACAGAATCAGTACTAATTAAGAATATGGAAAATTCTCCTATACAGAGGTAGAGTCCAGTGCACAAGGCTATAACGATATTCAATAGTCCAAACAAGACTTAGCCAGGTTTTACGGAATCCACTTTTTAAAGTATCAGACTGTATGTACATACATACAATAAATAGACTATACAATCTTTAAAGTAGTTTAATAAACTTCACAAAAATTATAATAGATGCATTGATATCTTTACATAATCCAAAGTTCATATCTCTATCACCCAGAAATGGATAAAACCAATATTCCTGATATCAAGTTAAATGGAAAATAGTTTAGCAAAGTGTTGGTAAATCAAAATATTTTACGTATTTTAAAGCCTAAATTTATGTTTATAAAGGATGAATTTCAAATGCTCTGAAAATGTTCCTTTTGATACTACCTGTAAAGAGGTTTCAAAAGCTGTAATTTTTTATAAACACTTGCCTTACATTCCATGTTCAAGGGAAAAATGGACTTGGGTACTCACAGTTCTGATGCATTGGCACAACAAGAAGTAATGAGAATTAGATTATTTTAAAGGCCCAAAGAACATCAGGAGAATTTATGGACAAAGCCTTCATGTCTCAAACTAAACAAATCACACGGGAAAGCTAACAGGAATCTGTTTGGTTTCACTGCTTCAATCCTGTTGGTGCCTCCCCGCCCGGAGGCCCTGGATCAGCATCGCTCTGGGAGTCCAGGGTGCATCTCTGGGCCCCCAGGCTGCTACAAGCCCATAGGGCTTAACAAAACAAACACAGAATAATCTTTGTGGGTTACAACAGTAGTGCACAAATCAGGGACATCTGCTGCCATTCCCTTCAGTGATAGTCACAAGGACAGGGAACTGAGAGCTTTCAGCTGTATCTTTCCAAACTGTGAAAAAAAAAAACCAAAACCAAAAAACAAACAAAAAACAAACAAACAAACAAACAAAAAAACCAACAAAAAAACCCAACCAAACAAAAAAAAAACCCAAACCAAAAAAAAACAAAAAAAAAAAAAAAAAAAAAAAAAAAAAACAAAAAAAAACACAAAAAAAAAAAAAAAAAAACAAAAAAAAAAAAAAAAAAAAAAAAAAAAAAAAAAAAAAAAAAAAAAAAAAAAAACAAAAAAAACACAAAACAAAAAAAAACACAAAAAAACAAAACAAAAAAACAAAACAAAACAAAACAAAAAAACAAAAAACAAAAAAAACCAAACCAAAACCAACCCAAACAAAAAACCACCACCCAAAAACCTGGGGAAAAAAAAAATCACCCTGCGGTGTTAAGAAGCAAATATGCTCATACTTACAAGTTATTTTGTATAAAAGGTTCTTACAATTGCCAAGGGGGCAACCGCCACAGTAAGAGTGAAATAATAATAACAACAGAGGAGTTTAATAATCCGAGTTGGAAATTATATTCACAGTTCAGTTACTTTTAATTTCCATAAGCACCTACACTGAAAAACATGAGGGTTTGTATTTTAGCTTCCAAATCAAATCTCCTTGTGACAGATACCTTGTTAAGATTTCCATTCTGCTCTTCTACAGGCCTTCCCACTGGAACAATTTTTTTTATTATTTTTTATTTTATACAAACAGACTCACTTTGATTTAAAGTAAACATATAAAAATTGAGAATATTGCTTGCAACAATGGACCTGGAGGTGAAGGAATGAACTTGTCAGGCCATACCAAAAAAAATAAAATCTCCCTCAAAATGAATTCTGCTAAACTTCTAATGCTATGAAAATCTGCAAAAAGGATCACAAGATCTGTTGCAAATTTCAGAGATTTGGCCCAAGTCTTATCATCATCATCATCATCTCAAGACTTTAACAACTCTATATTATGGAAAAATAAATGATTCCAAGAACTCAGGAAGGCACACACACCCAAGTATACTATAAATAAAACACATCATGAAATTACAAAGATCTTCTGATCCCTGCACACACTTTTGGTTCAGCACTATGGTCAAGTTCTCTCTTTCAAAATACAATAAAAGGCATACAAGAAATGTAACATATGCATAATAATTAAGAAGAAAAATGCTAATAAGACAGGTTACAGAGAAAAGTGCAGTGAAAAAACCCAACGCTATTTATTCAGGGGCTTGTGCTACTGTAAATACAGACTTTGTATTTCCTGCTGTGCAAGGGGAAGAATTTGTCCTGGGAAGCAGCAACGAGGAATGCAAAACAACAACAACAACAACAACAACAACAACAACAAAAGATATTAAGAGAAACCTTTAAGATGGAACTCTCCCAATGTCATTCCTCTAGTGCACAGTCATCTGACTACATGGTTTTTTTCATGCTGCCATTTCCCTTCATGAGTACAGTATAATACAAAATGGCACAGTTCTTAAATATTTTTCTGCCTCTACTTCATTATTTTGTTTCTTCTTCCAAGCACCTGATTTGCTGTTTCCTCATAAAAAGTGTAAAGCTGTTAGTGGAAGTGAGAAAATAATTGTTGCTGATCTTCTCTCCTGAACATCAATTTCTCCATTTCTCCTTCCATTAGGTATTTTACTCGTGTGCTACACAATGGGGAGGCACTGTAAAGGCAGCTTGACAGATTTAAAAATAAAAAAATCAAAAGTCTTTTTTTCTTTATCCCCCCGCCCCCAGCCCACTCTGAAAAAAATGGATGGATGAAACAGTACGTCCATAGGAATATTCCAGTCTCCTCTGTTAGGAGATAATTGCAGGGGACCATCTAACCACAGTCAGATTGTCAGCACTGACCGACCGTTTCTTTGCAGCTTTCCTGAAGTCCTTGTATTTATCTTCACACAGGCGAGAAATGGCCTGCAAGAGAAAAGATGGAAAAACCCTTAACTGCACTGCCCACGGCTGTACAGGTAAAGCAAGACTAAATCCAGATTTCTATGTACAGGTGGAATTACAAAAAGTCACTTCATTAAGCAAAACACGTGAAGACATTCTCCTCAAATCCTAGTTTTCATTTCATTAGTCTTGGAAGGAAGACTTGCATTGCCCCACATGGCAGCTTCAGAAGGACTCGGCATAACCCAAGCCTTTTCTTTGCAGGTGAACCATCACAAATCTTACTGAGGGAGATGACAATGCTTTCTCACTTCTATAAGGTAACTTATGTATCATCCTTTGTACGTGAAAAATTGTGGAAAACCTAATAAAGCATCTATAGAAACTGTAAGTGTATTTGGAGAATTTCAAAATAGGGTGGCTCTTAAATTTTTTATTTCCTAAAAAACTTGTAGTAATTTTATTTTTCTCTGTTGAGAAATAGCCTTGCAGAACACTCGCCCTGCTTTGCCTCCTGAGTTGATGTTTATTCACCTTTTGGAAGCGGATGATGATTTCTATGTGACCAGGCTATCTTATATAGTGTCAGAGGGAAATGTAATGCATATTCAGAATAATTTAATTCACATTATAAATACACAGTCATTTTAAAACTATTTGAAGAGAGAGACAAACATTATTCAAGCCTCAACTCCTTTCATGCTACACTGGAGTTAATGTTTGATGTTTCTTCTACTATTTTTAGTGAAGTTTAAAAATACTATTTATTATGGACCTCACATGCATGAATGTTCCCTAAAATAGCCTGTCTATTAGAGTTCATATGGCTGGGACAGGCTGTGGTTGGCATCAGTAGAGATATTAACTCTGGCAATCAAACTGCAGAACTGCAGAGAAAGCTCACTGCATGGAGTTCTCAAGGTCAAATTCAAAAATACGACAAACTAAAGCAGCATTTTTTATTTACTCAGGAATGCTTTCAAGTTGTGCCTTAGGATGTTTAATAAAGAGTACTGTACAAACAAAACCAGTAGAAGTGCTTGACTATAACACAAGGCATTACAAATAATTAAACAGCCTGACTCCATGGATCATCATTTTCTCTCTTTATCTTTACTTTATAGCACAGCAAGTTGCAGCAGTGTAGTCTCTTAATGGTAATCGTCCTGCGAAGACCAGAGGCAGGTAAGGCAGAAGCACAGAACTCATACACCTGAGAGCAAGTTCACCTAATGCTCTGGTTAAGCCTGCCACAAAACATCATTAAATTAGAAAACAAAACAATACAAAACAAAACCCAAACCCCAAAACAACATAAAACCTACCACCCCCAAGAGACCAGTTGCTACTTTTCAGTTGAAAACTGCATTTCCTTTTGTTAAGACTACTCTTGAACATGGTTTTCCTTCATGGTGCACGTGAAGAGAACAGAACGAAGTAACACAAATATTCATATTGCTTTTTAAACCACAACTTCACTCACTTAAAACTGCTCAATAAAATTTTGTTTAACCAGGAACTTGACAGACTAAGAGAGTTTATGCAATTCAATTGGATTTAAAATCAATAGATTAAAAATGTTTATCCATGAAATAATGTGCCAAGGCATGGCATGACGAAGGGTTGTACTGAGGTGGAGCTCAGCTTCTTCTGGCTGCCAAATCCTCTATTACCTTAGGCATCAAACAGTCAGAGAAGGTAATCACTTCAAAATTGCCTGTGTGACACAGGAAAATTTCTGTTCTGGCACTTGATCAGACAAAATGAAATGTTGCTTGGAAGTGGCACTTAATATTTGGCATCTCTAGGCTATGTTGATGAATCATATGGATAAGAAACACACTGCCATTTAAAGCAGCTTTGTATCTAAAGATGCCTCTTCACTTGCAAGTAAGTTACAAAATCGACATTTGGAGCCTTCTTGGCAAGGTAGTTACTCAACTTTAGCATAACATATGGGGAAACTAGACAAAAGCAGAAATTGTAAATATTTATTATTGTCCTTCAGTTAAAATAAGTCAAAATAGCTATAAACACCTTTCTATCATCTGATAATTCTGCTGCTTTTATTACTAGAAAAAGAAACCAGTTTCTGACAGTTGCAAGGAACCATTTCTCATTTCAAATCAAAACATTCTTAAAAATCAGCAACAATAATCCATCACATGAAATTTTGCTGGACTTGGCTGTAATGTATGTAATCAGCTAGAATGCATACACATATATATTCTTCCATTATATCCATGCATACAGAACTAAAGTCAGTTCCTCTGCTGAGTTAAGATGACTCTTCTAGAGATTCCATTCTAGAGAGGAGGGGACAAGGAGAAAGAAGGTTGGAGAATGGCAGTTGTACTAGTAGTAGTAGCAGTAGTAGTAGTAGAAGCAGTAGTACAACTTCTGGCTGCCTGCACGTTTGTGCAGGGCAGGAAAGCAGCACGGCTGGCTATGGGCTCACTACCAGGACTGCACAAAGGCACACGACTGTAAGTGCTGCACACCCTCCAAAAACTGACAAACCAGAGGAAACTTAGTGGGGACAAACAGCAGGTGATTCTCCTTAATTTATGAAGCATGAAAAAAGCCCAGTTGGTTATTCCTAAAACCCAAAAAGGCGAGTTTTGCTCTGTTTAGCTCTTTGTTTTCTTCCTGGCTTTGAGGGTTCTGAACATACAAAACCCACAGAACTGCAGTCAAGTCACTGCGACACTGGAAAGATGAAGAGATAAAAAGACACTTCTCTGCTTGTAACTTATCTATTTTTCTTCTGGTTTTGTCTGTTTGATCTATGGGACTGTATCTCTTTAGGGTCAAGAAAACAGTACATATTTCCAAGGGTTTGAACTATGTGCTCAAGTACCATCCTAACAATAAAGATCTCAGATAACATACAGTCAGTTAAATTGGGAGTGCAGTAATGAATGCTCTAGAAAATCTAACCTTGAAACAAGCACAGTGCTAAGATCACAAGCAGCAATAGGACAGACCTGTTGTGTCTACTTAACTCAAACAGGAGAATATGACTCATATTTAGCTCAGTACATGGGAGAACAACCAGGTGCAAGAGTAGGAAATGACGAAATAGTGGATTAAGGCTGGACACCCAACAACCTTCTTGGCAGAAAAAATTCTCCCATATTAGAAAACAGTTCTCAGGAAAACCAAGGGAAGCCTTGACATTTGACATAATTAAAAGGAAGAACAAAGCACACTATAACATATGCTGTTTGGAACAAACAGCATTGGCAGGTGGACAGACTGGATGATGTAATGAAAGTTTATTTGCCATTTTTAGCTTGACTGATTCCATAGAATAGGAGAAAAAAACCAAGAGGGGTCATAAAAATGGTTCTGGCTACTAGGTGGATTGGTATAATGAATTCAGGACACTTTAGTCCACCACAGAGGAAGAGTATCTGCTGTGAAATCAGCTTGGTCTGCCACCTCCTTGCCTCTGTGTTCTGTGGCCAGAAGGAAGGGAACTGCCTTGTTCCCTGGCAGTACGCGGTTGTCATTAGTGTGCCCTTGAAACTACTTGACAGCATAATTTATAGCCCAGTTCCCTGAGCACAGTTAAGCATTTAGCTTGCCAAGAGTTATCAAAATGCATTTGCAGCACTTCTCTAGTCTCTCGTGTGCTGTTCAGACCAAGTTCTCTGCTTTAAAACAGTTGCCTGGATTGTCAAGTGGAGTAAATGTAGTACCACACAGGCTGTGATATTTCTGATACTGAGAGAAAAGCTGCAGTCTGTGATGAAAAACAACAGCCTCACAGCAAGTGTATTCATGCAGTGGAAGGATTTGCATTGTGTGATAAACTAAAAAGACCTTACTCAGTCCTAAGATTAAAGCAACTTACTGGCATTTGAGATCACAAAAGCTGCTGCATAGAGAAATGGCTATATTATAAGACATTTTTGCTGCTTTTGCATTTTAAAGCTATTTTTTTATATCCAAAGCAGGAGCATTAGATCTGACATGGCAGAATCTGCGTTGCGATTTCTGCAAAGATCATGAGGTTCACATACCCATAATGATGAAAAAAGCCCACCCCAAAAAGACCAAGGGCAAGGCTAGTAAGAAATGTACCTATCAAAAGGAAATGCTGAACAAGATCCATCAGCTTAGAGGTGTTAACGAGAGATTGCAGTACTTGTTAAAAATTACATCACTTTCTCAAGCATCTGCAGTGGATGTTCTCTCTTAATGTCCTTGCAACTGACACTTAAGAAGCAGCTTTGTCTTACAAATGACAAAATGAAAGTAATTTTTTTTTACCTTTCCGAACATGCAAAGTTCAGTCTAACCCACAGGCAAGCAACCTCCAGTGCAAAGATGTTATGTAATTAAAGATGTATGCAGTTAAAAGCAGCCAGCATCTAATGAAATTTTTTTAAAATTAGTAACAAAACGCACACCCAATGCAATAATGCCCGTATTTGAAAAACATATCAGAAAAAAAGGGAAAAAAATATTGCAGTCTCACAAAGGGCCCACAATTAGCTGATAATTTAAATTCCTCCTGTGGTATTCACAGTGCCCAGCATTTCACAGGTCCAGACCATCCAACAGTGCTTCTGGCATATGGTATCCACGTCTCATAAGCATTCATGACTTATTCACTGAAGGTGTGCGCTCATTTCTGTTCTCCCTTTACTGAGAAAAACACCATGGGAGATAACAAACTTGGATCCACATGAAACTGAGCACTTGCAGATAACACGAACATGGAAAGAAACCAAATTAACAAACAACTCTAGACTGTGAATGAATAATTATAAAACTTGTGGGTACTTTCACAAGGCCAGTACAGACAACCACAACTGAAAAAGAAATTTAAAGCAACTGTAAGGTACAAAGCAAACTGGGTCAAAAAGCTGTCCCCACAGCCATGAATACTCAAAGCACGCAAACAAAACCACTATGAAAATCAGGCTCATGATATTCTAATATCTCATGGGACTTTCTGGGAAGAGATGGGAAAAGGGAGAAATAGCGCAGAAATTCCAAATCCCCCTATATATTTAACACTGAGCAATCTAGAAGGAGTCTTACCTCAAGTTTATATGCCCTGTCCCTGCTGAGGGGCTCCAAGGGAAAACTCAGGTTGTTTGCCTCTGCCAGGGAACGCAAATCAAAATAATACTTGGCATAAACACTGGAGGGGACATTAATATTGAACTGTAACAGCTCAAGAAACTGGCGTTCTAGCTCATTCCTGTAGAAAGAAGATAAACATGGAAACATATTTCAGACTGTGCATTCTGAATGTAACTTTACTTTAAATTGCAAATGGTACAAATCAAGTTCATTTTTTATTCTTGCCAGATGCAACTATTTCAGCCTAAGGTTTGACCTTCTCTACCAAGTTCAATCAGTGTACTCACACCAATGAGGAATACGAGAGATGCTGCACCTTGCAGCTGCTACTGTAATGCCAATCAAATCCAGACACAAAGTGTTGATAGTGGAAGGGCACTTTCATCACTTTAGCTACCACAATTTTGGAAAGAAAACCTAGCAAGGAAAAAAATTTCTCGTAGTTTCTGCTTCACCTCCACTAGGTGGGTCTGCATGCACAGCTATGCCACAACACACACACACACACACACACACACACACACACCCGTGCCCTAAATTTGTCAGGCTTCTCTCATAAACGCTGCAAATTACTCTAACGCATAAATTACTGAAGAACTTATTTACTCCCTGCAGCTCTTCATAATCATTTAGAATTAGTCATGGGAAACCTGAATTTTTCATCATACTCTTGTATTTTTATGAACAGAATAAAGCAATTTTTCCCTTAGACATGCAACCAAAATTCACGGTGGTGATCATGTGTTTTCCAGGTGTTTCCAGCACCAAAACCAAATGTGTTTGTCAAAATACCTGACAGCACCAGAGGTCCTGTTTGAGCTCCCACCCTGTAAAACTTTGGTATATAAATATATTATTACCTACACCAATACATTAAAAAATACGTTAAGAAACAAGCCAACTAACAAAATTAAGGACTGGAAATTTTCATAAACTGTACCGTAATCAGATATCCTACTTAATTCTTAAGCAGGGACATATGATACATTCAAACAGTGATTTCCAGATACGAGAAATAAAAAAAATAAATGGGTGGTGAAAGCTGTCCATATTTTCTGAAGAGCCCAGTGACTGCACTGTTGTGCTACCAGTGGGCATTGACTGACAATTACATTGCCTTTAAGTTACATTTTGACTGCAAGTGTGCAAGGAATATGAAATAGTTGCACAGTTGGCAATAGAAGAGGAAGGATCTGAAGATAAAAAGTACTGGTACAGTAGTTTTTCAACACTGAATTATTTTTCTCCTTCTCACTCTTCACCCTTCTTACATCATAATCATTGTCCTTCCTTTTCCTCACTCTCTCTGTGCCATAATTCTATGTTTACATAATGACAAATATTAATTAATACTAAAAGACTAACTAAAAGCTGGATATGGAGTCTTTGACTTGAATTCACGTTGTTGAAGATTTCAACTTAAAAATCCAAATAGAAAAGCTACATCTTAAGATGTCTATAAACAGAAACAGAATATTACCTTTACATGTCCTTGTATACTGCCAAGATCATACATTCTGCAAGCTAAGCCTAAAGTTCTATGTTAATTGATAATATAAAACCTGTTTTACTGGCAGAAGACATTGGCTGTACCCATTTTGAAGAGCACCCTCAAAAATCTCAAATACCCAGCCTCAGATTCTTATTATCCCCTACCTCCAAGATCTGAAAGCTGGACCAGCAGATTAGCTACAGATCAGAAAGAGCAAAAACATACTAGTGTTTCTTACTGAACTTACATAATTTAACTAACCACCATACCCTTCTTACTCCATACACTTCCCTCAGACTGCTTTAGCATGTGCTTTCCTGGGCCACTCCTCAGAAATTCAATGTAATGACACATACATGACTACAGGTACCCTCTGCACTTCTGTCCTCCCTAATTCTCTGCCCGCTTTTAGGCACAGTTGACTGTACTGATGCTGACTTAAAAAACCTTGAAAGGTCTGCTTGATGTTTTGCAAGATGCACTTATGCTGAATGATTCACACCAATTGAAGATTTAGACCTAGAGCTCTTCTTCTGCCTTACTACTACAATAAAAGACCTTGTCTTGCTTAGAGCCAGACATTTCAAAATCATCACACTGTACTGTCCCAACTACCTGAAAAATAAGAAAGAAAAAAAATCTACCACATGGCAGATAGGATGAAAACAAAATTTGGAGAAACTGACAGCAGGAATATAAGCACAAGAATCTCTGTTGGGGGATTCACGTGGAGCCCTAAACACAAAGCCCAAGAACCAAGTACATATAGAGAGCTCAGGCTCTCCAAAGGCTTCTGGGTTTGCAGTTTGTAAGAACCCTAAAATCTTTTATGGAAAGGGTAAGAAGCCAAAAATCTTGAGGTCAAGGACTCATCACAGTTTGGCTTAGGCAATGTGCAGTGCAGAAAGGGGCCGATGTTAGCACAGGCCTGCCATGTGAGTATTGGTGTTATATAGCTCAAGTGCAACTTCTAACAGCAGCATCATCACCTGTGTTTGTAAGGAACAATAACCTCTTTTTTATTTTCCTTTCAAACCGCCTTCAGGAAAAGCCCTGAGAATTAGCAATTTCAAACTTCACATTTATAACCATTCCTATTAATACTGTCATATGGTGCAGTCAAACCTGTGACTGCTTCAAGCTGTTCAGCACTTCAGCTCATGCCCCAGCTTCAGGAACACTTTAAAAGCACCCAGATTTGCCTTGGAGGAGAAGTGAAGAGAGGGAGACCCCCTACTGCTACTGAATGCTCAAGAGGCATGAGAAAAAGAGAAGCAGAAAAGTAACTGTGAAAAATCACTTAGATTCTACTCAATCAATTAGGGAACCATTAGCGAATTATTCTGCATGGAATCATACTGCACATAGAAATGTGAAGGGCCTGATTTTGGTAGTTGTCCATCTTATCTTCCTCTTTTATTTTGGAAACCTCATTCTGTCTGCATTTTTAACATCTTAAAAACTAATTCAGCAGAATACCAGGGGAAAAAACATCAAAACCCAAAAGCATCAATTTTAAATAATGGCAATAAATAACTGGGTGTTCATCTAAAGGTCATTAAGATAACTTCCTTTCCTGCCTTACATGTCTGTCTACGTCCACATGGAGAATTAGCATGACAGTAAATGATGCTGAAGTGAATACATGCAGGCTCACTGGACGTAGGGATTTTTATCAAACCATACATTTAAATATCTGTAGATCTGTTTTCATTACTGTGCATGAATATCCAGTGGTAAAATACACTTCAACCACAAAACAAAAATAATTCATGTCTTCTATGTAAGCAGCTGTCAAGCCAACCTCATGCCATCTATGAGCATTCACCATGTTTAGATACAACACAAATATACAAACTTCATATAATTTATGAAAAAACTTCCTGTCACCCTCACAGACACAGACCTTGGCATTCAATGACAAAGATAAACAAACTGCACTCACATGTCTTCGACCGTGATATCCTTCAGGATCTGGCAATAATCCACGTTCCACACTGCCTGGTCGTCCCAAACTTTAGATGCCAGTAGAATTGCCCCCAGTACTATTCGCTTCCAGTTTGCTGGACAAATATCTATCTCTGCATAAGTTAAGAGTCTTTCAAGATATACCTGTGGAAACACATCAAAATCAAGACTTGATCTATTTTGCTATTAAGTAGAAATGAAAAAGAAAATTATTCCTATTCCAGCAATTCTAAAACAGTAATCTGCTCTCGGGAAGATTCTTTTATTAGAGAAGCTGTAGTTTTGAAT
>WEKY01000090.1:8665-44974 GCA_013390045.1 Picathartes gymnocephalus | reverse complement strand
AAAAAAAAAAAAATCAGGCAAAATAACATTACTATTCATTGGTTTTATTAGATGTTTCCCTAAAATCCCTGTAGCTCAATATCAGCATGCATGTTGATGCAACTTCACAAGTCTAACATCCAGGATGCAGTATAAGATTTTTGCTGTACGTAACTTTGGCAAGGACACTAATACAAAAGCAGGGGATATAACTGTACCAGAACTTTCTGGACAGACGCATCCATGTGACCTACTTATTACAATCCCATCTTTATTTTTAGCATCCCTGGTACTCTGATCATACAGTTCTTAAGAAAAAAACCCACTGAATATACTTTCTATCTTTACTCAGTAGCACTGTCTCTCAGAGCATGCAAACCACAAGTTTAACAGTGGGTTCATGTCTGCAAAATGCATTTATTAGCAGCTAACATCTAAACCTCAACATCTGAAGGTGCTATTTTTTCTACTAAAATGGAGTCTAACACTGGAAATAAACACGTTTTTTAATATAAAAAAAAGGAGTACCTAAATTAAAAGAAACAACCAGAAAAACCCCCTGGATTGGCGTAATTACTAGAAAATTCCTATCAGCAAGGTTTCTAGGCCAGACTCTTAAACACCTACCAAAAAAAGCCAGTATCTTAATGCAGAAGTAGTCTTCCTGAAATGATTGGTGTGCTACAGTAAACTACAGCACTTCACAATGCAATCAGAAATATTTTCCTATTTTATTTCTCCAGGATGTAGCTGCTGTATGCTATGAAGTCACATCTGCCTGCCTCAAAAGTTTATTTAAAAAAAACCAACTTGATAGGTTTTTGTCTTCACTACAATTCACATTGTACTCTTTCACAAGTGGACCATCTACCAATTATCCAAGCATTCTTTATGGTTAATTTACTAGGGTTTATTTTATTTCTTTAGCAAATTCACCAATGCTTATGCATTCCTTCAAAAACAAAACGGATGTAGCTTTTTATCTCTTGTTGAATAGCTAAGACAACAAAACATGCAGAAAACTGATCAGTATAACCATGATGGGAGACGCTGGGAAAGGGAAGAATGATAACTAGATGGTTACAATCAAATGAAATGTGAGACACATGGGAAGACATATTATATTTCATGTATGGCTTCTCAAAAAAATTAGATTGGTGAGAGTTTGAAATATTAGGAAGTAATTTTGTTTTAATGCAGGGGAAAAGGACCAACTAAATACTGTCTATAAAGAATTCTCCTCTGGAAAAGCAGATGCTTGACTCGTTTTCTCTCATGAACCTTGAGTTTAAGAGTCACAGTGGTTTCATGCTCCCCATCCCCCATAATGAACCAAACCACATACGTCAACATCCTTTTTGCCTATAATAGCAGGAAGCAGAACACATGTTTTGCCCCTGCTGTTTCAGCAGCAAGCACAACTGAGTGCTGTTATCACATTGTCCCTCCATTCCTAAACCAGAGACAGCCCAAGAATGAACAGTTGTTTCACATCCCTCATTTCAGAGTCGCTAATTGACACACGTGAACCTGACTCCAGCGTCATTGCTGGGACCATCTGCCCCAAGTGCAGGCACAGCACTTCCCCACCCCAGGCACATTCCAGGGAAAGCAACAGCAAGCAGTTTCCTGAATAAATCACCTCTCCATCCCAAAAGTGAAAGGACAGACAGCAGCTTTCCTAAGAAAGTAAGTCAGAATGCATTTGTTTTCCAGATGCTGACACAGGACTCTTTATTTTATAAACGTTTGGTCTCTGTCTATCAGTTGTAGGTTAAATTTGCATCAGGCTCTGCAAGCCCACGAATGGGCATCACTTAATGCAGACAGGGATCAGCTCCATGACAATCAGCATAAAGCATAAATCTGGCATACTGTGGCTCTGGATGCCTTTAGCTCTGGATTCCTCCTGCTCACTTGTGAGCTCTTACTGAGGTTTCTTACCCTTTGTAGTCTCTAATGTGCCCCATTCTCCCAAGCCTTTTACACAGCTGCCATGGTGCTTAGCAGAGCACTTAATAATTTATTTCCACAAAACTGTGGAATCTGATTATCTTTGAGATCTCTAATATTTGGTCAAGCATAGCAAAAATTGACTAGTTAACCAAACTAATCCAGGGACCATGGAAAAAGGGGGGAAAAAGGAACCATAGATGGATAAATAAGTAATCCAAGCATGACTCATACCTTATTTCCTGGTAAATGAGATTAAAAGTTTGAGAGAAGATTTCACTCCAAGTTTTGCTTTATATATTGCCATGTTTCAATCCAAGGCCCACTGGTGTCTTGGAAAATCTTCTAAGAGCTTTCATCAGGAATCAAGCCCTAAGCCCTTCTGCTCTTGTGCACATTTAAAGGTTTCTCTTGAGATGTCAGCCTTGTTTCAAGAAGTGTGATGGGTTGCAGTGACCTGAATCATGGTCCTGAATGATGTACCAGCTGAGCTTTGAACTCATGAGTAATTCCTTTTGTTCTAGCGGGACCTCTTATAGTCCAGAAGAAAAAATGTCTAAGTGGCTTGGTAAATCAAGATCTAAGCCAAGTTCTCTGAAAAGGCCAATTGAAAAACTATGGACACAGAAGTAATTTATTTATACAACCTCTCCTTAGAGATGTCAGGAAATATTATTTTAGGATACTGTGACGTATCATGAGGACAGGGAATTTAAGATACAAAAGCACAATTCAACATGAAGAAAGCTCATGTATATGCCAAGTTATTTTTTAGAGAACGTTTTTTCTATTCAATTTCAATCAACTTGACTGAGCAGAGATCTAAAACATACTACACCAGAAGACATAAGCCAGGACCTGCTCTGTTTCTGAGGCATCTTGAATTACATCTGTTCACAATATCACTCTTACTGTATAATTCATGGGTTTTATTTCAAAATCCATTAGCTAACTGATTACTGATATATGCAGTTAACTTTACAAAGGTGCAGCTAAAAATATAAAACTGATATTCAGATTTTTCTACATGTAATTGCAATGTATGCAACAATGCAGAAGTACCCAATGCATATAAAACCAAACACTGAATCATGAGAGCTTTTCAATGCTGAGCTGTACTTCAGATTTTTGTAGTACTTAATCCTCTAATTTTAATTTTTCTATGTAAAATAATACATATAGAAAATGTGTATGTTTCTTACTGCTAGCATGGGAGCTAAGCAAGCTACTACCCAAAAACATTTTGAAAGAAATTAAGCATGGATCTTTAGAGTTAGGTCAGTTCACTCGTTACAATAAAAGATATTTTCAGTATAAGAGTCCATTATTCACATACCTGTTTTTGATGTGGTAATATATTGCAAGAGCTACACTGTAAAGAAAAATACAGAGTTAGTGACTCAGAACTGTCATATTACATTCTCTGTCATATTGCATGTAAATTTAAAACCGAGGACAAAGCATGACAAACAGTATGTGGTCAACAGCCTATTTTCTTTTGTTCACACTTAGATACCAAGAAAACTGCTGTAAACAGACAATTTTATAGTATTTGTTTTGTACACTCCAACTACATCCCTTTTACTAGTAAAGGGATGTAGTTGGAGTGTACTAATTAAGCACTAATTAAGTACTTTACAATTATCTTCATATTTCATATAGTAAATTGCACATACTTTCCATTTCATGCCCTACTCTACTAATGATTAAACTCCTACTGACTTCCAAGGTCGAAGACAAAGCATCCCAGGCATTGGACATTCTCTTTAGTTTTCCTAATGCTACCAGGTTAACATGAAATGTTTCCATCACCATTGGCTTATGATTGTATATTTAAACCCATTGCTTGTGTCTGTCTTTATGTAGCTGCTCAAACAGCAGATAAAAATACCACGCTCCTACATTTTTATGGCATCAAGTTACTTATTTTAACTCAGGAAAGACGACTCCCTGAATAACTTACTGCATTATGCATTTCCCATACTCTCAACCACACACCAAAGCATCCCTGTTTATATCCTGCACACAGACAAAAAGTGTCCTTATATTCACAGAAAGTTAAGATTTTGTTTACATACACTACTAACTGATCTCATTCATACTTGAGATGGAACAAAATTAAAGCGTGGGTTCTTATGATTATCCTACAGTTTTCAACTCAGAACTCGTGCTTTACTCAATACATTTTTATTGAAGAATGAAGCCAAGACAGCACTCTCCCTACTTACTGCAGCAGCATAAAACCAATTTAAGCTAAATGGGAAAGAGGATAGAGGAGGGAAGTCACTGATTCTCTTTGTAGATAACTTGTTTCATCAGTGATTCACTGTAAGATGTTTATGTTTTACATTGATGCAAAATTCCCCCCTTTTCTTTTCCCTAAAAGACCTTTTAAGAGTCAATTGGTTGCTCTCTGATTCTGTTGCAGAATTTTTACATGAAAATTGAGATACCGCATGTTAGGAAAGCAATATGTTTAAGCTAAAACATTAGTAGAATTTTAAATTATTTCAGGTTTGGTTGGGGCTTTTTTTGTACAGCCATAGAGTAGAAAATATTTTTCTCAGTTAAAAGTAAATAAATTTTACTAAATATTTTTCAGCTTTTACCTGGCTGCATTAGAAGTTCTTTGACCATAAATGCTTTTTAAATTTGACTTTTTTCTACAGATGCATATTTAAGGAACCAAGAGATGGAGTGTACCATGGACTTTTAAAGGCCACAGTTGTTACTGAACACAAGAAAAACCCACATTTATGAATGAATTTGATTTGACTGAAAGCTATTCACAAAATGAATTAATCCTAAAAATTATGCCCCCAGGAACACACTTGCAGCTCCAGTTCACTTTATGAAAGCAGATGCAAGAATCTATGTGCACAGCTCTGTTTGGTGCCCAGATGGTTGCCTTTGTAATAAAATGTCAAATTAAGTTTAGAAAATATTTACTATTAGAAATCTGTATCAGAATCTGAAAGTCTCTCAGGGCTGTAATAGAGTAACTGATTCAAGTTTCATTCACCTTTCATAGCTGGCACTAAGAGTGCAGAAATGAAGCTTATGTAGCTTTCCATCACCCTACCCCAGCCACCCCTCCTGCTGCAGATGCTGCAGTGATTACAGTAATATTTTAAACACACCAGTACATAACATGACCCAGGAGAGATAAATGAGCTGAGCAAAATGCCTCCCTCTTAGATTTACCTATGTGCAGTAGTCATTTTCCTGCAGAGACTGCAAGGTGTGGGGAAAGAAATGAAGTTGTACTACAAAAGCAATAATCCTACAATCTCCTCACCCTTCAACCTGTTAAACGTGCAGCCAGACAGAAGATGCAGAGACTTTGTGAACCAGAGTCCAGTTTCTTGCCCTCTCTAGTCCCTTTTCAAGCCCTCTGACCCCTTGCAGTTTCCAACCCTTCCCATGCTGGCAGGCCTGCACAACTCCCACCCCATCCCAGCACCAGCTCTGCTGCTGCCCACAACTCTGTCCCCTGCCATGCACCTGAGTCTCTCCCAAACACACCACCCTTCTCCCCACCACCAGCTCATCCTTGTGTGTCCTCCTTTACAAGGCTTCTGCCAGTCACTGTGACACCTCTGAAAATGCTTCTTGGCTGCTGCAGCTCAACTCATCTCTTCTTCCCACAATCAGTGGCAGTTCTGATGCAAAAAGGGACCCCAAACCCACCCAAAAGGCTGTACTTATTCTGCATACAAAGGATTTTAGAGCAGAAGAGTATGAGATTCAAGGAGGAAAAAAAGCCAAACACTTCAGAAAAGCAAAACCTTTTTCAAGTGTTAATCACAACTATTTTTAAGTTACTAATGACAGAAACCTGAAGAAAAGCAAGACTATATTCCAGGAGGGAAGAGCTGATGAGGAATCAGGCATCAGTTTAACTACAAACCTTTCTTCTCTCCCCTCTTTTTCCTTTAACAGAAATATTAAGGACTGTCTTAGTGACCAACATTACAAACTCCTTTGGATGTGTTAGTCTGAATAGATTTGTCTCTCATGTAAACACCTCTGCAGCAGAGATACTGTCTTATTAAATTGTTGCATTTGAATATACCAAGGTAGCCAGCCTACAGACAACTCAAGAGAGGCTATCAGCAACCATTAACAAAGAGCACAAAATGCATGAGCATTGGGTCTCTATTTCCCCTTTACTGTACAAAATCTAAAGAAGAATACTCTACAAGTATCAATTTCATTTCTCTCCAAAAGTAGAAAGGCACCAGTGAAACTTAAAATGCTCACCTGAGACATCACCCAGTAACTCTGGAGCATGACTGATTAAATAAATTTATTACTTCAAAAACTAAAACCTTTGAAGCTTGCTTAGTAATAGTTCAGAAATATGTATACATAAATACACACATAAAATGCAAGTTCTAGCAAAAACAAATAAATTGTAAGACCCACCATTTGATGGTGTACTTGAGGTTTGGTTGACTGACCGTGCTGTCATCCAGGAAGATAGTGGAGCAGGAACTGTACTTCCTTCTCAACTGCCCAGGAGGATGCTATGAAAAACATTCAAAAGAACAATGGCAATTATGTAATACCAAAGCATTTTTTGGGGGACATGTAAGAATTTTAAAAAGACACATTTCTGTCTCTCACAATGACACACACAGTAACGTGATCACATTTGGAAGCAGTTCAGAAAGTTCAGAAATAATTAACAGTGCAAAAGTCACAAAAATCCCTGCCTGAGACTTGCTAATGCTTTCAGGTTCCAAATCCCCTGCACTCCTCCCTCCCCAAAACCATGCAAATATTTTTCTGCAGGCTTACTCAAATACATACATACACTTAGAAAGCAAAGATGAACAAGATCTATATTTCTGTCCCCATTCCAAAAGAGTAAATGGAAGAGTGAAAAAGAAGTCATGTTAGCAAGGAAGATTGGTTTAGCAACAGATATAAAACCATGCTTGCAGAAAAAAAATTTAAAACCCTCAAAAAAGCTCCTAACAGAATGAAGTAGGGGAAAGAGGTCTTTACAGCAGAACTACTAAATTAATATGGACAATTCAGAAAAAATAATTCATCAATAATAGATCATTATCAGAAAGGAAGAAAACTGGTCAAAGGACATAGGAAAAGTATATAAGCAAATTTTAAAAAATCTTTTAATAGAAAAGGTGTTCAATATATTTCAATACTTTTTCTGCACTACCATAGAAAAACACTGGAAAACTCAGCCAAAAAACTGGCATATGACAAAACTACTGATTTCTGAACATTTTTTTTACTGAGAGGATTTCTACTTCAGCTGTGTAGAGTAGCCAGCACTCCACCAGGCTAAAGAGAACAGTTTGATCACATCAGCTAATAGCTATCACAGTCATTAATCCTCTTTGATTTTACCTTTGCTTATTCCATCTACACTAGCAAATAACTTGACCAAGAACCTATGTCAGGAATGTGAAGATCAGTCAAATTACATATTTAACTCAAACAGAATAGATTTAAAATTCAGTTGGCATAACAACATGGAAAATTTAATTAATCTTACAATTAATGTTGTTTCCAGTGTTTCAGTGGAGAGACCAATGTCAATACCATCAGCAGAATGCACAGGTATTTACCAGCTCAGAGCAACGGAATATCCAGGATACGGTCCTGTGACTCCTACCTCAGTACATCTTCCCCTGCCCAATTTCCAAAACAGATATTATTCCAAGTGCCAGGACAGACACATCAGCTCACCAATGCTCCACTTTCCACAGGCAGCTGACTTCTTAACAGCACTCATTACACAGACAGACAGACTCCTGGTAAAACCTACACACATCTAAGTCATCTTTCTGTATTTCCCAGCTATGAGTGAAAAAACACACAAAGTCTTCTGTTAATTGAAAAAAAAGCCCAACATTTTCTGAAGCTGCCACAATTGTAGAAATATTATGCTCAAATTATCTGAACGCTTACCAACAAATTGTATCAAGGTCCTTCATTTGACCAATAAAATTGTTGGCTGAACTGCCTTTCTTGGCAGTGAAAAGGTTTACTGAGAAAATGAAAAATACCCCATTTCAAAAATCCCCCAGGACTTTGGAAAGGTACTTTGTAATACTTTGGAAGCTGACAATCCATCTACCTTCCAAGCTATTGTATGTTAAGCAAGGCAAGAAAGAGAAAAACTAGAAGCACTGCCATAAAGTTTATTATCTAACATTGATGCATACAGAGAGAATTACTCGGGGACTGGTGATTCATAGCTCTTATTCTACCAGGGTTTAGTTTAAATATCTGCATTAGTTTGTTGAGTACCTTCCACAGGCATAATAAAGGCAAAGCAACTTAAAAACAACAAAAATGAGACTCTTAGCGATTGGGGGGAAAAAAGGGAGACGTACAGACATCTCAGCACTGTTATTAAAAAAAAAATCCAACACATGGAAAGTTTCCTTCTGCACAAGTGTCAACATGTTTTAAAGGTTTAGATAAAATTTAAGATAAATATACCGGATTCATTCAAGGGAAGCACAATTAAAAAACAGAAAACAATTCTGTAGCAACACCACTATCAGATTTAAATTTCCTTATGTAAACAACACTCTAACATTTGACACATGTCAATAATTAGAGCAACGCGCCTTATTTCTGAAACTACCACGTCACAGAACTCTTCTCGGCTTTTCCGCCCACATCACACTTCATTAGGCTTGGAACTTTTCACACCCCAGGAAAATACGTGGTGTCTCATGCCTCACTTTCTGTTCACAACAACTTGGCAGGAAGGAGCACCTCTCCCAGTCAGAAGAATGGTGCCAAGCATAATCCTACACCCCCGGGTAAATATACACACACCTGTGCCATGTGAATAACTGACCTGTCGGGAGATCAACATTCCCAGCTTCTACTCTGATGTCCAACTGCAGCCATATGATGCAGCAGGTTACAGATTTTCTGCCTTTTCCAATTGCTGGAAAACACCCTCAGTCTCATATCTTATCTTGACTAAGCTGGGAGACATCTGAAGTCCCACAGTTCAGTCAAACAGACTTTTCTGAGCCCCCATAAAATGATGCACAGGAACCTTCTCCATCCTTGCAAAAGGACGAAAAAGGTTACTGAGCATCAGCTCAGCATTCAGTACTGTCCTGCAAACCCCCGTCTGTGTCCATTTCAATGGGATAAGTCCATGACCAAAACTGTACAAGAGCTTAATGCCTTTGTATTTCAAATCCATCACAGCTGACCACAAAAATGCTCCCATTAAGACAAAGAGGCTCTAATTAAGAAAAATCAGAAGAGCTGAGAATGACTATAGAGCCTTTGGAGAAATTAGCCAAACCCTCTTATGACCTCCTTCTAAGGTTCTATCCCACCATAAGGCTGGTACAGGGAAAAGGACAGACTGGGACACTTCCTTTTGTAAATCTTCATATGCAAATATGAGCATAGGACACATATAGAGCCTTGACAACCTCTGCTATTGCAAATATTTACTAATTCAAAGCACCTCACTGACATGAAGTGGGATTCACTTTACATGTATTTTGAATAGCTGTAGTACTATTTCTGTACCCAAGCTGAGATTCCGTAGATGTCACGCCTCTCAACTTCAGCAAGACCTCCAGGAACAAAGCAAAAAAAGTGGCCTTACAGTCATGTTGAAGGGAGTTCCAAAGAAGAAGACATTGTTCTCCATGACCCTTGTGGATGGGACAAGAAAGAGAAGGCTTATATTAAACTATGGAAAATTAAGATTGGACAAGAAAGTGTGAGAGGAGGCGATGGCAAAAAAAACCCAAGCCACCACCTTTTTCAAATAGCAGGGATAGCTTAAGTGACTTGAGCAGTGATAGAATCTCCATCACCGAAACTTGTAAAGAAGAGGTAAAACAAACATATGCCAGGAATAGCTTAGATGCAGGATTCTGCTCCTGGACAAGAAACCAGAGTGAAGAAGCTCTTGAGATGAATTTTAAACCAGTTTTCTATCATTTGGTGCTTTCTTTTGGTGGAAAGGATTTGTAGCTCTTTACTCCAGAAGCAGTTGCTATTTTTCTCATTTCAGCCAAAGACACTCACTAAGAAATGCTGATATTATGAGTCACAATGAATACAAAATAGGTGTTTTGTAGAATTTCTCTCTTAACAAGAAAAGATGTAGAACAAAAAACTCTGCTTTATAACTTGTTAAGTTTTTGAATGTATTACAGAAAAAGCTCTAAGAGATCAAGGTTTAATGTATGTCCAATAAAGCAGGTGTTCCTAGCTCAAGACTACCAGTTTTTTCCCCTTGCTCTGCCAGTACTAAGCAAATATGACTGTTTTATTTTTCTTTTTCTAAAAACAGGATTTTACTTGAAGTTTACATAAAAATATTTTATCAGAAATCTAATGGCTTAGTTGCCATCAAAATCATACAAACACTGCAGAACAGCTTCTAGGTACCTGCTTTGAAAGCAATTACAATGAATTCCTAACTTTTTCACAATAAGATTATACTAAAGAGTTAATTTCTCTCAGGAAGCATCACTCAGAAACTAAATCTAAATTTGTGGAGAAAGAAGAAATGTTACTATTTCTTTTGTTAAAATAGGATTCAGAGGAGTTTTGTGTAAAATCATCTAATAGATGGTGCATTCTGCCCAAAACCCACACTCAGAATTGACCAGCAGGGCCAGCTCTGGCCTCTCCAGCAGCACTAGGGTGGCCCTGTGCTCTGATGCTCGGCAGGATTCATTTGTTTGGGCATAGGGCTCCCCTAATGCAGCTATACAGCTTTTGTACCCATGCTGGCCCTCAGCCAGGCAGCTTCCAGTTTGGCAAAGCAACTCCAGCCTTTTCCAGTGTTCTTTTGCACTTGTCCATCAAAAGATAATGTGGAGCTTCTGTACTAAATAATGATAGTAGCATCTCTTCTTCCTGTGAACCAGGTGTAATTCAGTGCATGATTTTAAAAGGTACTATTAAATAATATTTTCCCCCATGGAAAACTGAGGCTTGCCAGCACCCATCTGTGCAGACGTGCCCATTAGCTTCCAGGCAGCAGAGGCTGGCCAAGATGCTAAAAGGCAAAACTGGCACATAGAAGTGCACATGAAGCCAAATTACAACAGTAAGCAAAAATACCAGGACTGCTTCTGACTTGGAAAAGGGAGGTTCCTATCTTGAGGATCTTCTGTTGCTTCAGGACATGATTTCATTTTGACAACATTTTTCACAGAAGAAACATGATTTTACAGGTCAACAAAGTGTTTCCAAAATCAAGCAAACCACGCAACATGATTCTCTGCATGGCTCTGCAAAGCTCTGCACTTATTTTCGTATTGCATAATGTCAATACAGCAAAATCGTCTACCTTGGTGTAGATATATTCACCAGAACAAAAGTAATAGGAAATCCAGTCCAACTACTCTTAAGTAATACCCCTTGTTCCTCATGATTCAACTTTGTCCTCAGTTGATTAGTTTCACCAATGTTTGATAATGTCCAAAACCAGCCTAGCTTCGACTAGATTTGTACTTGCAAGTTTTTGGCTCTCAAAGCTTGTCTGTACTCATGTCAACTATAGAAAATTGTGTCAGCAAACCACTGAGCCCCTGAGGGGCTCAGCAACCATTGGTAAACGCCTCTGCAGCACATGTAGGCCCTATTTAACCACTGATAAAGCACCCTGCTTTACAAACATGAAAGATTAATTATTTCTTTGAATGCTAAAACCAGCTCAAAGGCTTATATTTACAAAGCGTGTAATTGCTACTGTTGTGCAATTTCACCAGAGGGACTTTATTACATTCCCAGGAAAGCAGGTATTACACAGCCCCTTGTAAAAGAACTCTCCTCTGCATGTTCTCATTCTAACTAAGAAGTTAGCTTTTGTTTTTCCCCATAAAAAAAGCTTATCACTTCATATAACTTAGTGCCTTGAGACTGACAGGAGAGGTAAAATTCTTCACCTTAGAGGACAGGAAAAGAAGCTAGGGACTAAAAAACTTTCGAAAAACATATTTTAAACAGTAAGTTTAGGTACGCCCTTAAAGAAAACCTGTTAATTTTAACTTACTAGATGCCTGGAAAGAATCTTAAACTGCATCGATTAGGAATGGCTTCAGTGTAGGGAATCTGCTAAATGGACCCGGTGGCCTGTAAAGGCCCCCTCTAAACCTGCTTTTTTGTGATCTTGCAATGGAGAGGAGCAAAGATCACATTAAGCAATCTCTAGGAGAACTTCAAGAGCACCTGAGAAGCCTCTAATCTATCTTCCAGTTTATCTTGCTCTTCTCGTCAAGTAAGGAATGTCAATTAAAATATCTTAAGGAATTTGGACAGCAATTATAAGCCTTTACAATGTCAGCCTCGGGCAGTCCACTTGAAAACATTTCAGGTTTCATGTTGTGCTTTGCTTTCACAGATTAAACTACTTTTCAGACTATGTTCCCATTTCCGCATGTATCTTATTTACTCATTAATCACTAGTTGAAAGTGTTTGATTATCAGTCACATGTCCAGTAGTTTTACAGCAGGGAAGCAGAACAGCCTCTTTGTTCAATCTGACAAGAAAATTTGGGGGCTACACAGGAGTAAATGTCATACATAATCCCAAGCATGCAAAAAGGCTCACAGAAATTGCTCCTGCCTCACCACATAGAGCAAAAGACCTCTCTGTGTCTGGGGACAAGCTTACCCTAATGTAAATCACAGGGTCACTTACAAGGACCAGGGTTGTGACATGAATGTTGCCCAGTAACTTTTCCCCAGGATGATGAAAAAAAAATTTTGGTCTATACACAGATGTTAACTTTTCTATTTGGAATAATAAACACAGTATTAGTGTGCTGGAGTTTGAACACCCAATTGCCAGGTAGCAGAGTGGAAGCCATGTCCAGATCCCTAAAAAAGACAATGATGAAAGGATGCTGTTGCTACAAGGCTGGCAAAGAGTCTCCAGAATAAAAAATATGCAAAAGTGATACATTACTTCCTTTTATTTTCTTTCCTTTATCCTACCCTTTACCTTTCTTCAGAAATGAACCAGTATGTGAAAAATATCCCTTATTTTTAAGGGGTATTACTGCTCATAAACACAGATTCATTTTAAGAGTGTATCTTGCCTACAAGAGAGGTAATTACTGGGGCTAACAGAGCATTTTCTCCTTGTCTGAAAGGGAAAATTTCTAGAAAAATTTGAAAGAGAAAACAACCCTTTTTCTTCCCTCACCCTGCTCCTTTCCCAGTTAAAAGAATAACCTACTGCAACAATAATAAAAGATTCACTCTTTCTCCACCATCTCCTCTAAAAACACAAAACGTGTCTGTCTTCCTGTTTGCTTTCCGTGTACAGGCAGAGATACTGATGCAATCTCTCCTCTCTGAGAAAGCAAATGCCCCTATCTCAGTCTGCATCTTTATCCCTCTCAGCAGCTTGACTAAGCAGATTAAAAGACATGTGCACACCAAGGTAGCATGAAAGTCGTAACAAAAAACACTTATTGCCAGTGCAATGGGAAAGGGAGGCACAGTCTGCTGCAGCTGCTTAGAAATTAAAACAGGCTGGAAGAAAGCAAACAGGTCCGGTACATTGGAGGTAGGGAACTTTCAGCACCATTGCCAACCTGTCATCTGTCTCCTTGGGCTCCATTGGAAGACTGAGAGATGACAGCTTCTCCACAGCACCCAGTCACTCCCTCCTTTCATTCTTTCCCCACCCCAAAAAAAGAACAGCTGCTGGCTTCTTCCATCACACCTACTGACAAGGTGAATCTGAAACACGGCAACTGTCAACCCTTGACAAAGTGTAACAAATCAAAACAGGAACCCACTATTTGTCTTTAGGGATCAAAGGAAACTGTTCAGCCAAATAAAATATTCTACAAACAAAAGCAAGTGAGAAAGGAAAAGAATGGTGGTGTGATCATGCTAAGAAAGTGCATTTTTAAATGAGGAAGAGTCAATACTCTTTTTTTTCACAAGTAATATTTCAAAACTGCATTTTATAAATTACTATTCTCATCTATTACTACACAGAATTTGGTAACCAGTTAAAAAAACCAAAAAGCACAGCTTTTCTTGCCACTTCTCTTTCTAACCAGCCCCCCATATCACTTAGGAGAAATTCAACTCTGCCTGCAAAATAACCAGTTATGCAGATACTGCACAAAAATATAAAAAATTTTTTTTCATCTTGGTTATTTATCACAAAAGGAGAATAAGCATGAAAAACAACAACAACAACAAAAAAGATGACATCATGGAAAAACAACAAAGAAAAAAGTGCTGCATTATGGTGAGGAGTTCTTTTAAAAAAAGACAAAATAACACCACAGAATTTATGTCCTCTGGAATGTTTCCCCCAGAGTAGATGTGGAGACCTAGCACTTCACATCAACACGGAAACAGATGAGTAGTAATAGCTCCTGTTAGCACACACTGAGAAATAGTGGAAATGAACTGATCAATCAACAGAGTATATCATAAACCATTGTACCATGTAAATTAAAACAATCATTTGTCACACACAACTGTTAAATCTAACTAATTTCTTAAATTTCTTCCAACAAGGTGGTCTAGGAAAAACCATGATGGCTCCCTGCGGTCTGAAAACCTAAACACAGTTTCAAGTTACAAGCCACAGCTACCCCTTCAAAAATGATCACCAGTTTGTGCATCAGCTTTAGCACACTGAAGATTTAGGAGGTGCTGAATGAATACTCACAGGTGTGCTGAAGGAACAATTTAAATATTATAGGACATGTTTGAAAATACAGTTTATCGATGAGTATTGCCTAAAAAACTTAACTGACCTGTAAAGACACACAGAGAGAAAGCCATGGTAAGGACTTCAGCTTCATAAAGGTTATTTTTAGCTTTGTAATTCAGAAGAAGTACTTTATAAGTACAAAGAAGTCAGAGTTAAGGTAGCAGTAAACCACTGAGGGAAGTTTGCACTACTGCAACCTCAGTCAATACTTTGAATAGTACTTGGGCGGGGGCGGGGAAACAAAAGAGAAAGTAAGAAGAGGTACAGCACTTAGCACATCAACTGCATATGCTGCTACACTGAGCTCCCAACACAACTCCTCAGTGATACCATCACCCTTCCCTTCTCTGCAACATGTCTGGCCTAACCTAAAAACACTTTATACCAGGGTTTGCAATAGTGTGCTTCCAGCAGCATCTGTAATAGTCATCTTTGTTAATCTGCTGGAGGAATCAGAACTCAGAACACAATTTTTACATATTAAATAGTTGGTACTGAGTACACATTATTAAGTTTACAGGAACCCAGTACACTGGCTTTCCAAGTAATTTTATAACAAGACAACTGCTCTGCAAACTACCCTCATATACACTATAAACAATGGGAATCTTTTACAGGGGAACGGAAGATGAGGACCAAGAACATCTGCAAACCTAGTGAGGGCAACTTGAAGGGTTTTGGAAGCCTCACAGTATCTCATGACTTCTCAGAATCTTAACTCCTGGGAAACTGAAAATCTCAGCTTGCTTTGGAAGCCATGCAGTAGTTTCAGAAATACTCAACACCAACCATTTCTATCAACAAATGAAGCAAACCTGCCCTCTCACCCCACACAGCATTTCATTCCCACCCTCGTGGCTCCCCCCCTTTCTGCAGGTGCAAGCCCTGGAGTGAATCACAATTAGGAACCCCATTTTAGCTTTCAGCTGAATCCACCTGCATTTGTGCCCCAATCCAGTTTATCTGGAGCTAAACAAATGTTTACCTCAGCACAAAGAGATGAAGAGAGTATAAACCACATCTGTTTGTTTCAGCAGCTGTAGCATCTTAAAAATGAAATGACAGCTTATATTTCCAGACAGAGAAAAACTTGAGAACTTCTCCCCATTCACCTTAAAAGGTAAATGGTATTTGGTGTACAATTAGTTCTTTTCCTTCTCAATGTTACTGAGCCACGACTCCAAATATTTCAGCACAAGGCTTCACATACTTGGAACCACACTGGTTACAGGTGCTTCAGCAGTACAAACAATGCTAACTGAGGCAAAGAGTCTGGTCCTGTACCCAAAGCAGACTACAGGGTATTTGCTCTCAGCTTCACTGAGAGTTTGATTCAAACAGAAGAGAACTGAATTGAAAAATGCCCAGGGTACATAACCATATCAAACCCTCATCTTCATACTCAGCATGTACCACATGTCAAGCCACGTTTACATTGCATCAACACTGGTCAGGCACTTGGGAACAACTGTGTAAATATCAAATGCTGTAGCTCCCTGCCAATGCAAACTTGTATACAAATGTAATCTAAAGTTTCAAGAGTTTCTGCAGTAATTTTAAAAATCACACCAATGTGTGCAGCTCTTTTTCCCAGATACCAGTTACCTATATACACTGGTTGTGAGCATAATACTGTCTTCAAATCAAGAGATTGAAGTTGAACAGTTTGTTCCACTAACTCAATAGTCAAGGCCTATACTTCAGGATCCTGATGCAGAACAGACATGTGAAGCATCAGCACCCTCTCAGCGACATGGAAATCATGTGTGGTAACTCTCATTTACTCATTTAATATAGACAACAAGGAGAAAGCTGCATAGCGAGGCATTTTCACTTACGTGGTTTATATAGAGACTCTTGCGTTTTTCTCTCACTGCAAAAACACAAAATATGATAGAAATATTACATGACTATTTTTCCCGATTAAGCTTCTTATACACCATTTATAATAAAAAGAACAGGAGACTATCTATGTGCAACATTATAATTGCTTTTGCACTAACTAAGTATATTTATATAGCAAACACAGAAGGAACATATGTATGTATGCATAAAGGCATTTATGCTCACTAGTGTGGTGATGGGTTAAAATTCTCATCCATTTGGGTACTTCACCAGGTGCTGGCCCACATGGCTAATATGCAATATGCTGCATATAATGCTGCATATAATGCAATATGCTGCATGGCTAATAAGCTAATATGCAATAAGCTGCAGTCCAAGGTAGCAGTGGCTTGGCCATTCTTCCCCACTTCTGTGTGTGGGTACTCCTGAACCACCAATGCCTCCATGCAAGGTACCTTGCTGCAAAGTGGCCTACGCCACTTTGCAGGTATGAAAGCACCTGAACAGCTACACCATGGAGTTACCAAATTCTCATCATGGCTTACTGTGCACTAACTCCCACAGAGGAGCCTGGAAACTGTATGGATTACACCACTGCCTTCACAATGATCAGGCACAAACCTGAAACTATTACTCATGTTGGATGTAACAATGATAATATACTTTGTTGGTGAGTATGAACCAGTCACCACAAGCAATGGTTGCAAGTCAAAGCCACAATTAGCCAAAATAGTCAGAAAGTAAATAGCAACAAAAAGGGAAATAGATGTATAAAGTCTTAATTGTCAGGCAAATGCTTATTACAGCTGATTAAATATACTCTATTTCATTTTTCAAAGCACTTCCCCAATTAACTCACCCCGTAGAGAGCCTGCGGAGCTCTGTTCCAGTGAAAATACCACAGCATTTAGGATACAAGTCTGGAGGCAACTAACACATAAATCAAACTGCAGGATTAAAATAATAATGGTTTCATGCTGCAGGTGATTAAATGCACTTTGGTGCACCATGATTTGAAAGCTATGCAACCCAATGCACTTAGCAAAATAAGAGTATTCACAATGGTGGGATAGCCTGTCCATTCTCTGTTGGATGAGAAGCCATTATTTGTGATTTATTATAAGCAAGCAATCTCACATAAACAAGGCTGTATGTGTGAATACTGTGAAATAATTGTGTTTAATGCAGACAAAAAATGAAAATAAAAAAGTAAGAAAAAACTTTGAAAAATCCTTACATAATTTTCCTCCCAGGGAGCAGAAAGGAGAATCACACATGACAGATGTTAGCCATGTCACTTAGAATATGCTCAGATCCACAATTATGGACATTATATAAGAAACAGAATTAAACAGGAACAGCAGAAAAATTCTGATGATCTAGTAAGTTGTTAAACTGCTTGAAATCCTGCTAAAACACTGCACTACACTTAAGTTGCACACACTGCATTTATCACCAGAAAAACACATAAGACATCTACAGAGAAACAACAAAATGATGATAGATACTTAAGAACAGCCAAGTATTTGTCTAATACCACATATTGCAATATACAGGCAGTAAACACTTCTAATAAGCTGTGTGCAAACCTAATATAGTACATAACTCAAAGTTAACACCTACTAACTGTGGAATTTTGGACACAGTTAAGTACTTAACAGTTTTAATCACAAATAATTATACTGCATTCGAAGTTCTTCAAATCCTACAAAGACAGCCTGCACATATACTCCAAATTCCATTTTAATGACCTCTATTCCCCTTAGTTTTTTGTTCTGTATTTGTATCCTTTATTCAATTCCCCATGAAGGTACAATCCTCTGTTATCCAAAGCAAGAACATCACTCACAGCTCAGTCCCATTTGCTATTTCCAGTCTCCAGAAGAATATGTTAACATATTTATACACACCCCTCCCTTTTGCCTGCTCAAGCACTTCTTGTGCACATCTTTGCAAGCACCGTGCTGATCTCCTTTCCCTATCTCCCCATGTAACAGAAATTCAGTTAGCCTGGACTCTCAGGTGAAGCACTACAGGAAGGCAGCTGCTTCTTTCTGTGCTGGCTCACTTTGCCATAGTGTAAGGCTCAACTCTGTCCAGAACACATGCCAGTGGGGAGTTGGGCAGAGCAGAAACCCATTCTGTCACAACCAGTCTCTTTTGTAATCACAACCCCCCTTTAAATAAGGGGAAGCCAATTACTGCACAAGGCAAAATGACTGTAAAAAGGTAATTCCATCACTTGGCTCCAGTCAGTTTAAACATGCTTTGCTGCTAGGCAAAGACCATCTGTAGCAGGCCAGACCATCATGTTAGAATTAACCAGCATTTTGCAGCATAAACCCCTAACTGCAATTCCAGGATTTTGGGTTTCAGGCATGAGGTTTTGATGACATGAAGCTTAACAAACTTGGAGTCACTTTAAACAACTAAACTTCTACTTTTTTTTTTTAACAATTTAAAACTTCAAAGTTGTAGTGGAACTCTTCAAGCGGAGCCTGAGACGCTGCCAAACTGCCTTAGTTTTCCTCATTCCAAGGTCGATGACCTGTTCCTATTGCTGCAGGTACTTTCATCTGTTATCAATGAGCTTTCGCAATAGGAGGAAAGTATCCTGAAATTAAAAGGGAGTGAGGAAATACTCAGAGGCACCTGTGTGCATATGTACATATATATTTATTTTTCACTGAGCTGTAATAAAAACTTTCACTGTGCAACTTCTATAGATTTATTTTAATGTTAATAATATCAGGATCAAAGACAAAATCCCTGAGGATTACAACTCTAAGAATGCCTTGCATTTTGGAAGTTGGAGTTACCAACCACTGTTGGTGACTCATCTCTTTTTGTTTTAATTGAGAAGACTGGTCCCAGCTAACATTAAAGACTAAAAGCAGCTTACTCCGCTTCCATCTGCCTATAAATACAATTTGAAAATCTTTTTTGTCTGAGCCCATTGTTGCACTGATACTGCAAAATTTAGCCAGTACGTTGAATCTGTAAAGCCAAATCTAAGTTAGGAAAGGGGTACAGCTGGAACCCACCAACAGGAAACACCATTACCAGCACACTGGAGGAGCAAACATTGCCTTCTTGCTACCATGAAGGAAAGACAGGTACATTACTGGGGTGCTGTTTGGAAATCCTGGGTTAATCAAAGCCACACACTAAATAGTGCATGGGTTTCCAGTCACCCACAGCTCACTGGACAAGCTCAGCAAACAAGGAAGAACTCGCATAAAGCACTCACAGAAGTTAAAAACATAACAGGTAATATTCTGTACTAGCTCCCTAAATAGGAAGTATTCCACATATATGATTCAGCACCTAAAAAATTCCCAAAGGAGATGGAAACATTTGGAAAAGCTCCTCTAGTTAGGAATCAAATTAATATTTATTGTGACTTTAAATTTTCTACAGATTCACTGAATGCTCAGGTAATTAAGCATGCATTCACACTAAGAGGGCCAGGACAATTTACATGCTTAGCATGGCATCCAGGCTTCACAGAACAAAGACAATTAGAAACCATGTAATAAACCGAGATGCCACATCCTGTCTCATTGTATTTGTTGTTGTTTGCTCACATGTTGACCACAAGCAGGTCAAGCACAGCTTCTATGCCAGAATACTGTAAGACTACCAGTGAGGCTCAAGGAGCACAGGGCTACTAGAAAGCCAAACATGGAACTGCCTGAAGGTAATATCTGCCAAGTCATTCTAGCACCTAGTGATGGACTTGGCCATTTCCCACTGCAAAACCATGAGATGTACACTCACAGCCAGAGCCAGATCCTGGATGAAACCCTGAATCCTCATGTCACTTGACTTTGTGTATTGTATAATGTGTATTTCAAATGCCCACAGGTCTTATCTATAGAAATATTTTCACTTACAGTCAACAGGAAGGTTTACCAGCCCAATATTATTCAATTAATGGAGCAGTTATTTGCCCAAATTAGGTGTTTTCAACACAGCCAGCTCAGCTGTCCTCTTCTACATCATCTGAAAAAGTCTTGGGGGTCCCCTAGATTCCACAGCAACCTGTCAGATAACAAACCTATATGCCCTAAAAAATTCCTCTATTTTCCCCTTAGCAAGCACTTTATTGCATTTTGGTTAGGCAACATCCTTGACAGTGTGGTAACTCCTACAGCTCACTTGGTTCAACAACGGGCCCAAAGTACAGCCAAGCAAAATGCTTAGTACTGGGAGCCATCTCAGCAGAACACGATGGTTCTTGGCAATACATCAGTAGATAAATGTTTGCAGAATCTTTTTGTTTCTGTACAAACAAAATAGCCTTTGTATTTTTTCCAATATATCAAGAACAGATCTGACAGTCCCATTGATAACATTTTTATAATGTTTCACTAAATTCATTGTTCTTACTCAAAAATATTTTCTTCACTTTGCTTAAACTAGAATGAAGCTTCATAGACCAACTCTAACATGGGTATAAACATTTTTATAAAATGCTTAAAATTAACTCCCCATTGCAATCAATTAACCACTATTATTACAAGTAAGAATAGTCATCCCGTCTGGTCAAAATTTTAGTTGCTGGACTTGAGTCTATTTTGTCCTTTCTTTCAACAAGCTGTAACAAGAAACAAGTAGCATCCATATGGGATTAGACAGTTTCAAAGCACAGCAAATTCACTATAAAATAGACATCAATCTTCATAATACAACTACGGAAATATTACCATATTCATTTTACAGACCCCCAAACCAAATTAGTATGGTAAATTGCATCCAAACCCAAATAATGAGGCATTGACAGAACCAGGGCTGAATTCAGAAGGACAATCTCAAGGTCAAAGGAGGTACTCACATAATCAACTCTTCAATCAGGGCCTAAATGTATATCCTCTTTGTTCTAGTCATGCTCAAAAACTAGCAAAAAATATACAGTAAGTGAAAACTACATTATTTTTCAAGTGATGTGTTTGACACTGCAATTTACTATGTAAATCAAAAGCAGCATTTATAGGCAGCAGAAAGGAGGACAAAGAATTCACACTGAACAGTCAGAATTACAATGCAGGAACTGCCTTGAAAGTCCTGCTAGAAAATAATGTGTTTTGTATCCATTATTCATTTATTTCTAAACCAACATGTCATACATGTCCAACAGGGAACAAAAGAGCCACAGTAAATGGCTTCTCTTCTACTAACTCTATCAGGAGGCTTGTTTAACCAATGTTAATTTTAGAAATCATTTTGTCTATGTACAAAAAATACCAACTAAACTCCAGATAAACATGATTATATCAAATCCATAACAAGAGGAGAAGACAACAGAATGTTTGGGTAGGGCAGCAGTTATTTTGTTAAGAAAATATAGTACTGAATTCATTTACAGTATCACCTATATCAGAGAAACCCTGTCTTCTTAGCTAATATAAACTGGCATTTTCTTAAAAAAATACTTTCTACACATTTTTCAGAAGCCTAATGTTCATAGTTAAAAAAAAATTAAGAAACAGTTAAGCAAAAAATTTTGGGTTTAGAGAAAATATTTTAAAAATACAATTATATTAAGCTTCATCCATATTTGTACTACTGGTCTGACAAGACAATTAGCTAAAGGGGTGACTATTTAAAACTCTAACATGATGCCTCTAAATGCCTCTTTTTTGGGGAGTGGGGGCAATTACACATTAAAGGACTATCATATCCATTCTAACAAAGGGTTTAGAGATAACTACTGTAATAAATTCAGTAACCTACCATCTGTTTGGGATTTACTGAGAAATATCGTACTGGCCCGTGGATGATCTGATGGGTTGAATTCCATGTTCAAATCTGGAAAGAAAGAACAGCACAAAACCCATTTATGATTATTCAATGGCAGACACAGATTTTGTCATTCTTTTTAATAACACCAAGTTTACATACTTAAGCAGCTACTGTAAAACAAAATCCATCTTGAGGCCCACTTTTTTATCCTTCTCTGCACAAGTGGTTCTGTTTGGCATGCAAATCATTTGCATCAATGCAGCTTTGGGATTAGACTTCAGTTCTAAGGGCTGCTTTTGGATTAAAACAGATAAAGCAGTTTGAGAAGCTGGTACACAAGAAGTCAGGAATTTCCCATTTACCATCACTTTCATCCCACCATGCCCCAAAGCCACAGCTTGGCACAGGAACACAGCTTGTTATATGTAATGATGGGTGGTCTAGGAATTACAAACAAACGCACAACCCTCTACAGATAGACAGGTTTCCAAGATTAGACAATAGTTACTGCAACTGAATGCAAACAAGTAAAATCTTGGCCAGAGTGTTTTATACGGTCAAGATTAGAAAAAGTTGGAACTTTCACAGATTAACATTCTCTTTGCTGTAACAACTTTTAAAAAAGAAACAAACCTTCCCAAATACAAAAAAACCCACAAACAAAAACCAAGCAAAAAACCAAACAAAAGCAACCAAACAAAAACCCCAAAAAACCAAACCAGTCCTAAAAGATATTCACCAGTTAAAAATTCAAATCTATCATACATTATACAAACTTCTACAAATTATTTTCCTTATCAAGGTTAAAATCCATTGAATTTATTTGTTCCCAAATTCCACTCCACTATCAATTTGATAAAGCTTACATGCCTGTATCCACTGGAAAAAATGCTACTAAAAGAGTACACAATTTTTTAGCATTTCCTTGCTCTCCCACTGTGGCTTTCTCAACCTTAGTTCTCTTATACTGTTTCTCCAAATGCATATTCTCTTGTGTTTTAAGCAGGCATTTGTGTGAGACTGCATATGAGCACTGATATGTTTATCTTCTATGATTCTCCCAGCATGTCTACAATTCTCTCATTCCCCTTTCATATCCTTGTGAAAGCTCAGTAAAACTAGAAATTAAGCCCCAGGTCTCAGGAAAAGAAAACAAAGTCTCTTTGCCCCGGGGTCAAGTTCTCCTGTCTACAGCTTTCCCTGTTCCTCCAGCACCCATGCCCATACTCTGCTCTCCTCTCGCTTTTATTTCATAACTTACTAGGTCTTCCACTTCCCTGCATTTTTCTCCTCACCACACATCTCTTTACAAATGTACTTTCTATTTGTATTTTTCCCTTTTATGCTTTCTTGGTTTCCTTTTCACCCCCATGCATTCTGTAGCCCATGAGACGAGCAGCCTGACATGCAGCTGGAAACCTGGGCTAACTTCTGGAAAAAAACATCTTTTTTCTTCAAGGAAGAACCGAGAAACGCAGAGGTGCAACTCCTCAGCTGTAAATGGTCTTCTTCTTACTATTATGATCATCAATGCCAGAAAGGAAAGGGAATCTAGGGATTTCAAGGGAAAGCTATTTTGATTCTCCCAGAAACCACAGATAAGTTTGGAGAAGATCCTAGGAATGTCATCTTATGCTAGGAGTTCTGACTTCAAAGCACTATGAAATAGAATGTTTTCATGTTCCTCTATGCATCTTATTTAGAGATACAGAAGAAAAAAATAACCACCCATTGACATAGTGCTGGTAAAGACTGTTTTCCATTTCAAGACAGTTTTTCTGTTAAACTGAATTCAAGATGTTTTGTGTTATGTAAAGCGTAATTAGCACTTAAAAACGCAAAATACATTATCTTTTATCAACCTCTTTGTCTTTTATCAAAGAGCACAACACATCACCAGAAAAAGAAAAGGCGTCTTTTCTTTTTTAAACCACTACAGATATTTTTTCTGCAAATATTTCAAAGTACAGCAGTGCAAATTCAGTCAATAAAATAGGATCAGGAACTCAAAACTGAATCTAGCTTGCAAAACACAGAAAACCAGAAAAGTAGTTCTTTCCTTCAAGCCTAGAAAATTACCTGCTTGAGGAATAACAACAACCTGATACAGGCTTACAGTCTGTTTGCAGGGCTGAAAAGAAAGGAAAACCATTTGCCACATCTTACAGTCAAGTCACATATCCTGAAGATGTCTGTGCTACAAGGTGCTATTTTGCAGAAGCAATAAACCAACAAAGGACTTAAAATCTTTCTGGAGAAAGCATGAACTACCAAAAAGCACTGGCTCTCAGATAAACTGTTATTCTTCTGACAGGAGCTGAAAGAAGGCCAGCAAAACCCCATCTCAGCAGCTGCAGAGGATAGTCCAGGGGTTTTTAATTATCTTGGCAGAGCCCACAGCCAGGGAGCAACTGTGGCTCCTTCCCACCACTGAACCCTACAGAGCAGCACACATCCTCCTCTCTCACATCCTCCCCAGCAACAGCGACGACCAAACACATCCATCTGTCCTTCTTAAACTGCCTGCACAAACTCAGAGGAGAACATGGGTATGGGGAAAGGTGAAGCCTGTTCCACCCAGCACACGGTGGCCAGAAGGGGCCAGGTGCTGCTGAGAGGGGCTGGCTGCCCACGGCCCTCAGAGGAACAGCACAGGTGGTGCAGGCAGAAGCAAGCACTGTTTGGTGTGTACCTGCAGCTCGGCCACTCCCAGCTCCTGCAGGGAAAAGGATTAGGCAAATCCAAGCATCCCACAGGCCGCTTGTGGCACCACATCACTCCAGACCACCACCACTGGCACACTGAAGGATCAGAATGGATGATTCACAACATGTAAGATTTCAGTCTCTGGTGGTTCTTAGACGTCTTAATTCATTGTACAACTTTAAACAAATGTCTTTTTGAATATGGCAACAAATCCTTACAAATCTGTCACTAGAAAACACGTTACAGAAGAAAGAGATCAAATATTTGAAGCTAGTAACTAATCACCAAAGGGCATTATCCATAAAAAGGTTAACTCCATCCTAAAGAAAATAGTATATTCATACTGCTTTTGTGTTATTACTAGTTCTTTCTAGTATTTGAAAAGTACCATGAAAACCAGCCATAATAGGAAAGGTTTACCCATTTTGTAATGAAACAATCAAAGAGAAAAAGAGATTTAAACTCACACAAGCAATAGTCAATTATTCAAAAGAGAGGAAAATGAGACCCAGAATTTTAAGTCTTGAAATCTGCACAAAAATGTTCTCCATTACTAACAGTCTGCTCTGCAACTCATCACAGCCTTCAAATGAAAGAATAACAACGGGTACTTCTTCCAACAGTTACCCAGCACTCCAAAATCAGCTTTTAAGAAAAAGCCATGGTCTCATAGACAGTCCAAAGCCAAAATCTTTCATTCTAGCTTTCTTTCCTGTTAAACAGAATTGGAATATTTTTCTATATTTTTTCCTAAGATAAAGTTTGGTTTTGGTTTTTTGTTTTTTTCTCCTTACTGAGGGACTGTTAAGTTATGCAAAATATAATCCACATCCTATAAACACCTCAACAGTTTGGTACTCCATGAAAATTTCATGGCTTTTGTCTTCTAAGGACTAGGAACCAAAGGTTTTTGTCTATAAATACATGCACACATGCACATATCTGTATCTGTATCATGACTGATAGCTGGCACATTTAAATGAAATCTAATTTTTGGTTAGCCAAGGCAAAGTCAGACTCACACACACTTCAAATAAGAGATCATATGTCTAACAGAATTCACACAATTTTGGAGGATTTGGACAAGAACAATTATAAATCCATGCAAATAGACTTAAGATTACATTTTCTTATTTGTTTAGCAGCAGACAAATTAACAGTTATTATAATGGCCATTCTGATGCATCACATCAAATAAAATCACTCTCTGAGAAAAAAAAAAAAGAGTAGATTTTGCATATAACTTAATTCGGTACAAAACTGTGCTGAAGTTAAAGACAACCACCAGAAGACCCCATGAAGATTCACCCTGTACACTATGAGAAACTTAATTCCTAAAGCTACAGCAGCTGCTTTCAAATATGGCCATAAAAAGAAGCAAACTGTAAAACAGTTTGGCTTCAGACTTGGGCTAAAGTCCAGGCAAGATTTTAAATCTCAAAACAAGATCTTAAAAAGTATTACTGAGACGAAAAAAAAACCAAAACCTGAACTGAGTCTCAGTTTGCACTTTTTAAAGAGAAAAGAATATGAATAAAGTTTAGATGAGTGTAGAGGTGAGCTACAAGAGTGACAGACTGCTGAAAATGCCTTCAAATGAGAGTCTTGAAACTGTAACTGAAGAAAAAGGAAAACTAGGAGGTGTCTGCTTTTCACATACAACTTCGTAGAGTACTGAAAGCTCTCTCTAATCTAGCACACAATATAACAAAAACAGTGGAAAATGAAAGCAGAAAGACAGATCTTAATTATGACCTTGGATGATAAAAGGAGGCAGCAAAGCTTCACACCCAAGGAACATGCACTCAACTTATCTTGATGTTTTCGAGAAGATTGCTTCAGCCAAACATCTTTAGGCTTTAGTCCAGCATGTGTATTTGGGCTCAATTTAAGAATAACTTATGCAAGTTACTTGCTTATGATTCATATGCAGGTCAGATCAGATGATCCCAGGAGCCTCGAGCCTAAGCCTAAAATCTTCAGAAATAGCAATATTTAAATTACTAAGAGCAAAAGCTCAGCAAATCCCAGTGGCACATCTGTAAACTTTCTAAAACTGCACCAAGCTCTGCTGCAATTCTTCAGAAAGAGGTACATTTTCAAACTTGTGGTTAGAATACATTATGCAAGATAAAAACAGTAAAGGATGAGACTGAATCTTTTGTGGCAAAACTTTAACAAAAAAACCAATTGCTTCTTCAGCTCATGAGGCCTACTGTGACAGGAGAGGGCATGACAAGTGAATGAAGGATGGGTGCTGTAGCAACTAACTTCTGAGCAATACACATCAAAGCTTCTGTGTGACACAAACAGGAAAAACCAACAGTTGCTGCTTTTCTAACAGTGCACGTGGGCTGCAGTACAGGGAGCAGGTCTGAAAATGTGTTTATTCTGTTAGAAAAATAAGATGTTATTTCCTTCCTTTTGAACAATGAAAGTCAGGTAAGCTTGCACCGCCAAAGCTCTGATGCTGATTTGATAACAGAATAAAGTCTAAACTGAGTAAACCACTGGTTTTGGTCTTACTCAATTCTGAAATAACCTGGTGAAATTCTTTCCTTCCTTCCCTTTGCCCCTGGGACCACAGGCTATCAGTGCCACTGCACAGAGCCACCATTATCATTAAGGAAAGAGATAGTGTCCCATATTAATGACTTATGATAAGCTTCAAAGTTAAATTAACCCCTGTTTCTTCAGCCCGTAAGATTATTTTTAAAAATTCTTTAAAGGGACTTTAAGTAAGAACAGACCTTTCTGGGGCATGCTGCAGAGGAAACTGAGCTGACCAGGTACTACACAAGTTACTTTACTTCTTTGCCATCTTTTCTCCATCCACAGCCTGACACTACAGAGTGATTGCCTGTAGTGTGTGGAAAACAACAAAAACACCACAAAGGTTCTTTATCAAGCAGTTACAAGAATGCAAGCCACGAGTAATAAATATCTAAGCCCTACACGCTTCCAGGAAGCGTGTCAAAACGGAAGAGAAAACAATCACCACAGGAGCAAAGGGAAAGGGAAGCACAGATGACCTGAGCTACGGGGACAGTGTTCATGGAGATGTCAAAGGCAGGCCTTTCCACATGCCCTGACGTGGGTGGGAAGGAGCACAGCTGTGACTCCCCAGCCCATGCCACCTCCATGCACCAGCAGCACCCGAGGTGTAATTTGTCCAGCTGGCAGCCAGAGTGAAGTTGTTGCTCCTGCTCTCACTGTACCAGCCCATAGGAATGAGCTGATGTCATCTGTGGGAAGAGAAACAGAAACAGGATTCTCTGGGCACAGACAGGGAGATAAGCTTCCCCAACACCGAACCTGGAAAAAACTGCTGAAATAAATTCCAAAAGGCTCATTACACCTTATGCCTTTCTGCTTCTTTCTTACTCTGGTGGGCTGCTCCCCTCTATTAACAGCAATTAGCCACGTGTACAGTAATGGAAATTCTCCCTTAAACATTATTTTATTAGCATTCCCTGAGGAGTTGGTAAGAGTTAAAAGGCCACCTCAGCTAAGAGGATCTCCCTCATCTGTCTCTAGTCAAATTAAGCTAAAAACAAAGCCTAATATAGAACAGAGAGCAAAGAAACAAGATTGAAGAAGGCCATCTCTCACTATTATTATCCATTTTCTTAGATTTTATTTTACAGCACCATAATTTATACAAAAGAGGCATGATACAACCTTACATTTGGAAAGCCCTAAATCTAGCAGTAAAGTTTCCATTTGAGATTTCTGTACATCAATGTCTCTAAAACGTGGGATGCACCAACCACTAAAATAATTCACTGGGATAAATAAATCAAGCGCTGGGGTGCTTTCTGTTCAGAGGTTTTCAAAACTTTCAAGCCAAAATATGACTCAATTTCATAGGCTGATTTCAGTGGCTAGTAACAGTAACTGTATCTGCTTTTACACTAAAACTTCCAAGATGTGAGATCCATTACTAGAAGTTTCAGCTCATGTCATTGGAACACCACAGTCACAGCATGAAGATTTACCAGTATCAGACCACAAGATCTAGCTCTAACTTTTTACTGCACTTCATGTCTAATCTAAGCAGCAACTAACCTACCACAAATGAAAATGCCTCTCAGCTCCATGCAGTATTCTTGCAAGAACAAATGTTTGTGATCATGTTCCAGTACACTTTAACACAGGTTATTAAAAGAAAAGAAATTTGGAAATTGGAAGGCTTTCAAGAGCCAATTGGCTGGAAGGGTAAACTCATTCAGGTTTGGCTAGGTTGCTGGAAAAACTTGGATGTGATCTCTGCTACCCTGGAGCTATGGTATTCTCTGCCTACCATTCCAAGCAAACGGCGGGCACGACATTTCTCAGCAAGTTCCAATTACATGGTGACTCTGTTCCAGGCTCTGCTCTGATCTCAGTTTTCAAGGGAGGCAGATATAGTTCATCAATAAAAGAAACCCTCTGTGGCAAATAATGCTCTTTTCTGTACAGTTATGCCTGACCAGTCATCCAAGTTACAGCCCAGAGCAGTTCTTACGGGCACAGCTATATTTATTTTCTCTTCTAGAAGCAAATCACAGATATAATTTTCCACAGGGTGAACAAGGTTTGTATCCAGGATTTTTAGTTTTGTATCACTTTTCAGGATTCGCTTTCCCTTATACTGCAGTCTCTCCCAACGAACTAGACACATTTCAAGAGCAAATGAAATGATCTGACATTACGTGATACATAAGCCTCTTGTTTAATGTCTCCTTCCATTTAGAACATGAAAGATACCAATTAATAAATCTTTTCCCTCTCAAGCTCATCTCATGGAAGTTTTTCAGACATTCCAGTACTGCACTTCGTAGTTTTTGCTTTAACTGTAACCAAAAGTATTTTAATAGTTATATTGATATATAAGACAGAAGAAGACAAGGAAAATGAAAGAATTATTAATGCAAACACTTTTCCATTCCCTTCCCCACAGGAAAATAGAGAGGAAAAGACTATTTCTCCCAATTACATGCAGAATTCAGTATGGACTGAAGAGAACAACAATTCTGTGCTATTCTTAAATCAGGAGCATTCCCCTTATTTAGATACAACTGTCCACTGTAAAAAGTGCCTAACAACATATGAGACTGTGCGTATGTGTATTTCCATCATACTCAAATACTGCTCCTCTGGCTTTTGAGTATAACATAGAATCATTGAATCATAGAATTATTTAGGTTGGAATAGACCTCTAAGATTATTAACCCAGCACTGCCAAGTCCACCAGTTGGATGGTCCAGCCATGTCGCTAAGTGCCACACCTGCAGTCTTTAAGATACCTCCAGGGATCGTATTGTCACTGACAGGCTACACAGTTCAATGAAGCCTACAAAGACAACACTTCAAAAGCAGCAGCATGACCTTCAGGCAGCCTAAGTTCCACAGCAAACACCCAAGAGAATAAAAACACTTCTTGAATGTTAATGTCTTAAGATGGAAACATTAAATACTGTTTCTTGTAGAAATTAAAATCATGGAGAAAATCTAAGCAAATGTATTCTGAGATAAATACTAATGTGAACATAAATACCACCTGGAAGAATATATGCTCCTACTTTCTAATATCTAAGTATGCTTTTAAAATTTAAATTTTTGAAGTCTTTCAGCCTGTTCTAATACCCTAGCAGTAAATTTGGTCAAGATAAATTTAGATTGGGTAACTGTAGAAATTAGTGATGAAAAGGCAAAAGAGAAATTTAAGTGCACTGCCCAGTCCTTTTTTAATTCTTATTGTACCAAAGAACTGCTAGTCAAAACAGACTTACTTTAAAAATGCTGAAATTTATTCAGTCATTTATAAAAGTAAGCTATATGAATAATGGAATGCAAATATTTAATCAGCCCTAGATAACCAAGGACTGAAAGGGAAAAAAATGTTCAAAATTGTCAGGTTTTTCCTTTTGCAACATTCCAAGTCTTTGGAACATGTTTCAAGGTGTGCACCCAGCAGAAATTAAAGACCTATCCCATTGAGGGTCATTTCCTTGTAGGACCTACACATAAAGATAACTGAGGACATAATGCAGGCTAGAGTCAGGCTAACAACTTGACCTTTTCTTCAAGTCTACAGCTCAAAGGAGCACTTAACTGTGACTTCCCAGGGAAGCTGTGCATGCCCCAACCCTGGCAGGGTTCAAGGCCAGGCCAGGTAAGGGCTTGAGCGATCTGGTCTAGTGAAAGGTGTCCCTGCCCATGGCAGGGGGTTGGGACTGGATGATCTTTAGCGTCCCTTCCAACTCTCAACATTCTGTGATTCCACAGTGACCCCACTACTTCCCTGAGCAGCCTGTTCCAATGCCTGACAACCCTCTCAGTAAAGAATTGTTTCCTAATACCCAGTCTAAACCTCCCCTGGTGCAACTTGAGGCCATTTCCTTTTGTCCTATCACTGGTTGCCTGGGAGAAGAGGCCAATAGCCACCGGGCTACAGCCTCCTTTGAGGGGGTTCTAGAGAGCAATAATTTACAGTATGCATGCAAGCAGAAGTAACATTTTAACTTAAGGGCCACTGAGCCTCCTTTCCTCCAGGACAAACACCCCCAGCTCACTCAGCCCCTTCCCCTAACACCTGTGCTCTAGTCCTTTCACAAACTTCACTGTCCTTAGGACACGCTCCAGCACCTCAAAGTCATGAAGCATGATTCATTTTACATTACCCTAAAATATATGAATTGTAAGAAAAATAAAATACAATAATGGAATGTAGAACACAGTCTATCCTAAAAGCCACTTCTTTAGATCAAAATATCTTGACATACATGAATATCACTTTCCCTTCATTTATCTGACTAAAAATCTAATGTCAGCAACTCAAATATGGTTCCTTTAAGATTTTCAGTTTCCTGTTAAAATTAGAAAGAATGATGACAAGCACGTGTGTGAGCATGCCTGCCTTCCTTCCTTTCCCCTGCCCAAGACATGCTGCAGGATAAAGGACACTGATAACCCTTTAGCTGAAAACTGTCCTCACAGAAAGCCTCCTACTAGTCTTGTAAAAATAACTGATTTTTTTTTTTTTTTTTTTTTAAGAAGAGCTCAATGGAACTTAGCCCAAGAATCACAACTGGGCCCAAAACTTGTTCATATGCAGGCTATCCAGGGATATCAAGCAGGCATGCTGGAATACACACAAACTGACTCCAGAGATGAGGAAAAATATTCCCTAGGACATTACAGGTTTTCAGGGACAAAAATTGACTCTGAAACATTGTTTTCATTATGCTGAGACTGTAACATGACTTTTGGAATGAAAAGCTTACACTGGGACAGCGAGTGGAGCCCTGCAAGTCCATCACACGCAGATTCTCCCTTTGCTTCTGACTCCTTGGCACTGAGGACAGAGCAGGTTTCAGCCCAGCAGAGCCAGACCCAGCAGGTGCAGCAGCCTCCCTCAAAGGTCTCAGAACTGCAAACAGCCACCTGCCTCAACTCATCTGGGTGAACACACCGTCAGGGACACACAGCTGAAGCCAAGCGAAACTGCTCTAACACTTCTCACCAAAAGGCAAGGAATGTCTGTGGCATTTCAGTTCTGCTGTTAGAGTGCTGTTAGAGTACAAACACGGGGTAAGGCTTGCTCTCATTTTTTCAGAAGCACATTACGCTTTAAATACTGTAAGTAATATAAACAATAATACTTCCACAAAACCTTTTTCCCTCCAATAATCATACATGATAGAGTTGCCCTCAAGTAATGTAGGCTGGGGAGAGAAACTACAGTGCCCATTTTAACAGCATCGTGCTTTGCACTCCTGGGCTTTGCTGTGCATCCCCATCACTGCTCATTTTCTCACTGATGACCTTTCCATTTTGTTACTAGACCACACTTGTGGGCATTTGAGAACACACTACTCAAGTTCCGAGTTCCACCTTCTCTCTTAGCAACCTTCCTCGATTAAATGCCATGGAGCCAGCTAGAGCACATTGGATGTGATCCTATCACCATGCCAACCTTCAGGAATACAGGCTGCTGTCTCTCCATTCCAAGTAAGGCAGCAGAATGTCACCACCAGAACTGCTCCATCACCTATTTCCAGTGGGATTTATTAACACCTTAACTACTGCCTGCTTTGTCAACATCATTCGTGCCCTGCTTATGGCACATGTAGCAACACGAGGAACTAAGTCACTGTTGTATTAATCTCAAACTGAAATTTATGCATTTCTCTAATGCCCCTGTAACACTGAGCACCACAAATGCTTTCTCCCTAACACACTTTTACTTAACGTATACACCACTTTAAAATTCATTTAATCTGCCCTATTAGATTCAAAGGCCGACAGAAGAGAACATAAAGCATTGTGAAAGACTTTTTCAAAAAAATTAATAATTTAAAAAAACAAATACCAACTTTTCTTCACATAAATGTATCAGAAAAAATTACATTATGATTCACTTACCACCCATTATGATACCTACTTTGCATGATACATGTAAAATCTTTTAAACACAGATTACAGACCTAAACAAATTACACCAGTTGATGCCATACCAAATTATTTCACTCGTTTCAAACAGTACTACCATGCTCTCCCACCATGAGACATCAAGCCATCCATGCCGCCCCAAATGAGGCTGGCTGTGAACCCAGCTGTTCTTGCCACAAATTTAACCCAGAGGTTAGCAGCTGGCAGGGGATTATTTGACACTGAGCCAAACATACAATACCAGTCAGCAGAAGCGTTGGGTTAACCTACAGCAAAGTGAGACATTTTACTTGAAGATACAGATTAATATGAAGTCAGCAGCATAATCATCATCATTTCACAGCTGAGCTGTTATGAGCCTGAATCTTAGATTGAAGCATTATCTGCAGCTTTGCACCGAGGTGCATGCATTTCACCATTCCTCAAAACACAGACATTATTGCCATACAAATCACTAAGAAACTGCATGACTTTAAAAATGCATTACGTTCTGCAAACCAGGGCACGGGAGCCTGACCTGCAGCTCAACTCTACATCTGGAAAAAGGCATCTCATGATACTGACTGAAGCTCTGAGGAGCTCTCAAACCAGCCCAGCAGGGTAGGACAAGTTTACCCTTCCTCATTCCCTCACAGAAATTATTTTTAAAAGTGCCAGTGAATATGGCATCTTTCCAGGCTTTCTTCTTTACTTTTGCTTCCCTACTGAGCTGTGTGACACAAAGTTAAAGTAAGTAGATAATACGTGAAATACAAAGAGAAAAATATCGACCCTAGTTTCTCAGAAAATTTAGTGCAAGTGTATTATACAACACTTGCAAAGGTACATTTCTGACTTCAAGGAGAGCAGCTCTTTTTTTAATATGCAAAAATATAACTTGTAATCTTTTCTGAGGAGGACTCCAGGATATTTGGCAAACTACAATAACACGCTTTCAATTTTTCCCCTGCAGATTTGTATTCACTTGGCAACCAAATTACCAAGCTACCAAGATACAGTGTCAAAATCATACACACAAATTGTCACCTAAAACTGAAAGTGAACTGATGTGAAAAACCTCTCTTGTCAGTGACTCTCTACATCTGTCAATGTATGCAAAGGCCCATAAACATACACAGTTAAAGCACATGTGCACGTATATGCACACATGTGCATTACTCAGCTGTCATGCTGCCCCTGTGCTCAGAAGGCTCAGCCCCAATAAAGTCTGATGGCAGAACAGGTACCACACTGCTTCCTGAACATGTATCCACTTCAGATGCAGCCATGTCATTATTGCCCAGACTCCAGACACTACCCCTTCTAAAAACTAAACCCCTGTGACCTCCACACTCACATATCCCATATATTAGGCACACAAAAAAGAGCAAGGAAAGAGACACAGATCTTTAATTGACATTTATTCTAAGTCTTTCAGTTCTTTAATCAACACATGTTCTCAGAAGAGTCAGCTCAGTCATCAAGTGCTGATCTTGAGAATGCACCTTACAACAGATGAATATGTCATGAAATTGTGACTATAGGAGCTACCATTTCCAGTGAGATAAAAAGCAGCATATTGATATTTTGTTATTTGCTGTGAATTTATAGCAATCTCTAACATTGCCATCTATCTTCATCATGATTTAACACATTAATCTGAGTATCTGAATAGCTCTAAACAACCACAGAAAAGTCTTAAATTTACTTTTAAATCAAAATCCTACAGAAAAGTCCTGTTCTTGTCCCAAACATGAAATTACTCCCAAGATTACATTGGCTCAATGTCCAGAACTAGTAACACCCAGTCCCAGTGCAGCAACTGATTTCAGATTTAGTATCTTGCAGCTCTCTAGCCCTTGATAAAAACCCTGGACAACTGAAAAAAAGGATAAAAGCAATCCCTATTTGTTTTTTTTTCCAAGTCAGGTGCTACCACTTGTAATATTTAACTCTTGAGGCTGAACTGATCAACCACAAGTAATGCAGCCATTCTAAATCCAGGCAGATAAAACCTTACAGATCAAACCCAGAACAGGGATACCTGTGCCACCGGTAAGGGGGAGAAGCACTGTGAAACAGCACTTGGCAAAGACAAGCCACAGAGCAAGGTTAAATTATGTACAGCATGGGCAAAAAAGCTGAAGGGGTTACTGCTATTTCCATTACAGATGAGGAACTGAGGCAAAGGAATAAAGTCAATGCACCATTAAAATCCCAGCGCCATTCTGCACTTAGTCCATAGCTCTGTAGATCAGACTCCAAGCACCAATCTAGGCAGCAACAGGAAGAAGAGCACTTACCAGGACTGTCTTGTCCAAATTTAATAGTTACTTTTTGGATGTGTAACTCCAAGTTAGTTATCCAGTTGCCCCTCAATAAGCAAAGTATGCACTTCTAGAAGTGCATTTGTTTAGTGGCTATTTCACAAAATCCTACAACAAACGTTTGGGATGGAACAGACACATCACACTCTGGACATACTGACCCTTTTCCACTGCCTATACACGGAACCAGTGGTGACAAACTCCGTCTAAACCAAGATGCAGTCACCTAAGGTTAAAACGAATTACTCTTCTCTTTGGTTATGAAGTTTCTGATTTGACTGTGTCACCCAGGACAGGCTGCAGACTGCTCACTATGCATCGTGAATGAAGCTGGACTCTTGGTCCTCACACCACACTCTCTCTTGATGTCCACCATATACAACCTTTATTTTACCAACAAATCACACTGGATTTCTACAGACAAGGTCTCCTTCACTGCATTGATTGATGCATTACTTGGACCAGTCCATTCTCAGTATAGGATGAGGCAGGACAGGAGTCCTGCTGAAAAACACCATATGGTCATATAAGAAATCTGGGAAAGGCAGAGTAAATTTCTTTGATTCTACCTAATCTTGAAAATTCCAGAATCAGTTTCTCTTCCCTAATCTT
>WEKY01000089.1:128928-148331 GCA_013390045.1 Picathartes gymnocephalus | reverse complement strand
ATTCCTAGTCCCCCAAAATGAAATCCCATTCAATACTGTTCTGCCCTCTCTTCTAAGGGTTTAAATCTTTTTTCCACTATTCTGTAATGCTTTAGGGCATGATATAAGTAAAAAGCAAGGAAGGGACTTGAGACTTGGCTCACTGATCAAGCACAGAAGTCAGAGCACATTTGAGAGGTTTTTCCCATGGTCCATGAAGCAGCATTCCTGGCAGCAAAGTGCCACGGCCAATATGGTATTGTTTTCTTCTCTCTGCAGCAGGAGCTCCCTGTTGTTCAGAAGCCACAGATTGTCACGCCTCTTTGGACATTTTCTTGCCACCACCTTGACTATCTTGTCATTACTTTTGTCGTTTAGATTTTGTTATCACTTTGTTCGTCCATCCCAGCTAGGTCTCCTCATCCAGTCAAAGAGCATCTCACCCATCTGCCAGCGCCTCTCTGAGGCACCAGGGTGAATTCCCACCCAGTGCAATGAAGCCAACACAAGCTCAGGTGCTGCAGCTTCCCCTCTGCTGAGGTCTGGAAGCTTGGCTGGCAAAAAAGGGAAAGGCAACTTCTGTGACTGAGTCGTGCCAAGAGTGTAATAATGTTGAGATTGGGTTTGGCCCTTCAAGGTATCATAAAACTAAAACAGCTTTAGTTTCTACTGAGAGGCCTCATGAAGTAGCAAGTAAGAATGATTCTAGTTCTCTCTCTGTTCAGATATCCACTCTGCCATGTACCAAGTGTTCACTGTGACAGCCAGGGCCTGCAGTCTGTACAAATACCCCCTACTCAGGTTTAATTTAAAATTCTTTTATTTTCTTAGGTACATTTTCTCCCCTTTTCCATCCCTTTTGGCAACACATCCATCTGTTGTGCTCTTCTGAGAAATTTATCCCTCGTGGATGTCATGTTATTTAGTATCTGTACTCCAGAGGAAGAGGCCTAAGCTTGACTTTCTCCATATAATCACAGATGGGATCATCTCATGCAGACCAAGGGAATACTAAGGAGGAAAGCTTTCAGGAAAAGTGGAATATGTCCCAGATTCATTGCTAGAACTTCCTAGCTCTAAGTCTTTGATCTGAGATAGCTCCAGATCCCCTGGCTGTGTTTCTCTTTCCATAGGCTCTCCCACTTTTCCAGTTCCTCACCCCTGCCTGTTGCTATTGAGCAAACCCTGTGACAGGGGGATGAAGGTGCCTTTCCTACTCACGGTGAACTCCCTCCTCCAAAGCTACTGAGCATCTAGCATAGGAGAAAAAATACTTACTGTGCTACCCCCAACCCCTGCCTAGCATCCACTCCTGATAAAGGGTGAGGCCAGGCTTTTGTTTCCACGTATTTTGGCAGCTGGTGCTCCCTCTGCTTTCCCAGCACCAAAGTGGTCCATGAAGAAGACAGGGACATCATCATCTTCTTAGCCACCTCCATATTCACAGCCCTCACAGGAGAAATCTAGATCTCTGGCTTTCAGGACCACTCATGCCTATAAAAATGGGATGCCTTACAAATAGAGAGAGACACAAGGATAAACATACCGGGTCATACCAAAGTGTCATTTAGCCCCAAGTCCTCTCTGATGAGACAGAACCAACACAAAAAGTCTTTTGCTTCTCATGGTGGACAAAGTGAACACCCATACACTTAATTCCATTTCTTCTGCTTTGCTAATGGGCCATGGGAACAATAGCCGTCGAAAAGCGGAGCAAAAGAGGCAGAAACACTGAACCTGGCAGTACTGAGCAGCAAGGCATAAGACTGGAGAAAAAGCCATGCAACGTCCAAGAGCCAAACATGGGCATGTTTCAGATTTTAACCAGATGAAAATATTGACACTGCTCTGGAGTAGAGAAGGTACCTCCTCTTCTGTTGGCACAGAGCCTCAACTGTGGAAACAGTCAAGTTGCTCTTAAGCTGCTTCAGCTGAATTAGCTTTGCTCTCAGAGTAATTGGAACAAGCTGAAAGAATTACCATTTCTCCATTCTTTATGCAGATTTTATTAAAAGAACAAATGAGTTAGGGTAGAATTAAGCAAACATTTCACTAAGATTAACCTGCTCTAATCTCACTAAAGGATTAGGAATGGAAAAATACTGTGATCAAATCATGATCATAACTTGGACTGAATCAGCAAGTCTAGAGGTTTTAATTACTCACACACCAAATAAATCCAGCTGCAGGCCCCCTAAATGAAAGTGCAAGTCTGTGCTACCTTTCGTGAGAACAATCTGCTTCGGGTTAATTCTGCACCAAGGATTCAAGAGGAAGTTGCTTTCCATCCTGCTACAGTCCCAGAAGTGCTCTAACACTGTTCACCAGAGTCAAATGCAGCACCCATGTCCAAGGGGCAGACAAGAGTGGCTTTTCTATGGCTGCTTCTCTCAGTGGAGGTTTGCCACTCCCAAACATTCCTTCTGCATCATTTTCCCCGTGGCTGCATAGGAAGGAGGAACTCTGAGGGTTGGAGTGCCTCAGGTCTTTTTCTGAGAAAGGCAAGGGAAGATGGGTCCCCAGCAGCACTGCTGCCAACTCTGCTCTCCTCTTCACCACAGCCATTGGAATGTCTAAGCCATTGCCATTCTTACCTCATTACCATTATTAGCTGCAGCAATTAAAAAATAAAACATGAAAATGTCAGCGACAGCCATTACTTGGAGGCATTCAATGACTGTGAACTTATTGGAGCTCCTCATTTGTCTTCCAAAATCATATTAGGCCTGCATTTTTCAAAGGCTGCACATTATTTTTAATAACATTGAAATGTTCATTTAATGTGCATTTGCTCACTAGCAATTTGTCTGCCTGCTATAAGCTGCTACTGCCTTACTAAAAGAAAATTCAATGTATTTTTGAAAACTTTATTAACTATATAGACATTTGGTGGAAAACACTGGAACATAAGCAATCAAGCAGCATCCATCCAGGGCTTTTTGTCTCTAAACAATTAAGAATGGAACCTGGGTTACTGAAATGGGAATTCTGCATTCACCTTACAGGTTCTGTTGAGGGTAAGAAGACTGGCTTGTTATTAGAGGGACAGCTTTGAGTAGGAATGAACCCCAGATAAGACAAAATCTCTAATTTAGCCTGTGTCTCACAGTAAAATCCTAACCTAGAAGGCTCTCTTGCTGACCCAGAGAGGGAACAGAAATAGTGTTTACCTACTATTAGACAATGGCAAGGCAATCAGACAACAAATATGGCCCCTCTGACTGTTCCCTCGTGTACCATGAGGTACAACCTTTGCACCATCTGATGCTAGCAAGAATCCAACCTGCAGATACACTTTCTTCTTTTCCCCTGGCATTGTTTCCAGTTAAACTGCACAGCAGAAGAAATTGCAGCTTTGTCTAGAAAATTTTTGCTGCATATTCCCCGCTATTGTGGATGTCTAGCACAGAAGTAAAACTCTATATAACCCTTTAAAATTATTTCACTCCTCCCCCTCCAATAATAATTTGGATTAAAGACTCCATTTGAATTATTGAAAATGTTCAGGAAGACAGTAATACCCTAGATAGGAAATATCTTCTGTTGAGCAATACAGTATTATGTGCAGTTATGTGCCAATAAACTTGGTGCCAAATAATTATCCACTCTGAGATCCTAGGCCTGACCTGGGAAGTACAAAGGTGATAACAAAGATTTTATTTTAAAAGACAATATTAAATTTATTATATGTGGGAGATGTGAAATTTTGACATGCATATGGGATAGATAGAAAAACATTTTCTTTTTATCTCTGTTACAGGCAGCCTTCCACCTTTGGGCAGGTTATTTAACCTCTCCATACTTCTGTTTCCCATATTTAAAATGGGAAATAATGACAGAGGCAAACTCACAGTCGTGTTGCTTTATAACTTTGAGCTTCTGGGATGAAAGGCACTATTGAAGTGCAGAATATGCTCAGGTATCACTTTATTTCTGTGCCAAATGCTTTTCACAATCTGCTTAGTGAGACATTACAGAGAAATAATACCTCACCTCCCATCCCTGCTTAAAAAAAATTCTAAAACAAAGAGAGAGAGAAACTAGTAGCAAATATTCTAGTATTAATTCTGCTTATTTGTTTCCCATCCCAAGTTTCTCATTCTCAGAAATTCTTGACAGTAATTTGCTGTTCATGGGCTTCCTTAGCCACGAGAGGTCTTGCTGTATTTAGTTTCCCACAGTGGTCTTTTCTTCCTGAAAGTGTTCAACTACATTTGAACCAAGAAAGGTTTTATAAAACTGCCTCCTGAGAAAAGGAGATCCAATACCTCAGCTACACACTTCATTAGTTTTGCACCATTTGTGTAGTGTGTCCTGAGTCTTTCTCTGGAAAACACCAGTGATTCCATCTTCACCTTTTCCATGCTGTCACAGGTGGCATCCATCTCACACTCCTACACCCACATGTAAGAAGGCCTGAAGCTTAGAGTAACAATCAAGATTTCCACCACAGTTCAGTGGAGGCAGAGATGTAGCCCCAAAGAGCAATCTGCCCTATCTGTGGTAGACACCTCTCTCACGACAAGGGGAATCACTGGTCTAACTTGTTTGGTTGGTGCTAGGGACAGACTAGGCAGACTGCAGCGGCAACACAGCAATAAACAATAGTAGGAACAAATAAAAGCCAATGTTTAAAAAACAGTTGTTCTCTGAACTGTTGAACAGGTCATTGTGAATGGGAATGCAATGAATATGCTACAAATTTGAACCTTCATCTTGTTTTTGCTCGGCTGCACTCTTCAATTTACAGCCTGCAGCTCAATTAGAAGCTGTTTCCATTTACTTGTTTCATTTAGTGTGGTGGCTGCTACATGAACTGAGTAAACCAGAGGGAGGAAAATGGGATGCCTTTGGCTGTCAGAATGCTGATAGAAGTGTGGAGGGAGAGAAGCCTTTGAAATCCTATGGTGCCACTTCACGTTTGTCATTCTCAGGACAGCTGCCTTGGAGAGCCATGGTGCCAGCAGGAATATTTAGGAAATTCCCTGAGATATCTGCACAACATCAGTCCTTTGCAAATATCAATAGCTGGTTCCTGTGTTATTATTTCCAGTCATGTCCTGTCTTGGAGGGGGCCCTCACAGAGCAGAAGGCTGCTGTAGAACATCTCATTCTCCTCGGCACAGAGCACAGGCAATCTTTGTCCCCTAAGGTGTGCTCACTGCTTCCGAGGCACAGGCTGAAAACGTCTGAGCTGCAGAGTGTGAGGCTGAAGCACAGGGGAACAAGTTTATGGCAGGAAGATATGACAAGTGAAACCGGCTGTATTTGAGATGCAAATGGACCTGCGCAGTCCAAGGTGTCACAGGGCTTGGCAGACATTCCACAGCCAGCTCTGTGATCATTTGGCACAGCACTGCAGAGAGAAACAAACTTAAAAGCTCTGAGGAGGTGCAGTTTGTTTAAATAATAGCAAGTAATTAGTCTGAAGACAAAATCAGTGATGGCATTTTATAATTACAATTAATTTAAAGGTTAATTTCCTTTGGTGCTAAAATCTTATTTAAAACATTTACCAGGAAGGGAAATTAGGATGTTACTATCTAGATGCATAGAATGCTTCTGGGAATCCATGCCTATTATCACTAGAAAATTAGGTTAGACTCAAAGTGGGAATTTCAATTCATTTTAGTGTGTAATAGATGGTGGTCAGGACCTTGAGTCAGAAGGGTTGCTTAGGGTACACTGTATGATTTGCATTTTCTTTGTTTGTGGGATTAATTGCAAATGTTTCCAACAAAAGGGCTGGGTTTATACATGAACAAGCTTGACATGAAAAGAAAATTGGTTATGGATTGCTGCCTTCGTAACTAATGAAGTTGATGTTCAAGGAATCCCTAGGAGACAGGGTTGCGGTATGAGACAAATATATAAATAAAATCACCCAAGGGAAAATGGTGGCATTGCTGGCTTCATCTATGATAATTTCTTTTCTCCCTCGCTTGTCTTCCCTGCCACTCCCCTGGCATCCATCACCACCTCCTGTGGGGATTGTCAACCCCAAGTTTAAAAATGTCTAAATAACATAACGTAAAGCTTGAAGGAAGTAACATTTCCATTCCGGCAGCTTATCACAATACAATACTGCTTAATAAAATCAATGCATTGTAACAGCTAGGGAAATATACTTACCTTACATCATTTTTTTTAACTATAGAGCACACAATTTTTATCTATTCATGAATGACATTGCAGAAGTGTTGGAAAAGATCTGCACATATCAAAAGGGAATGAACTGCTAACATTTGGGTTTTTTTGAAGAAAGATACATTTCATACCAAACCATTGTGAAAATATTACTCCCAATTAATTATTTGTTTCAGGAGAGGAACACAGAGGCATTCAGACCATGAAACAATGTCCCAGGCAGTTGTGTCAAGCCAGTAGCAGAAATGAGGTAGTAACTAGTGATGGTTCTGACAACAAAGGCTACAGATCATTTGAAGCGATGCCCAGGTTGTTGATATAGGTGAAGAGGGTGTGGTCTTCCTGGACATGGTAACATTTTGACATTAAAATATAGACAAAGCTCATATTCAAAATCAGGAATAAAATTAGGAAAATCTGAAACCCTCCACAATTTTCTCCAATGAAAATTGCATGCAAAATACTTTCAGGCAGGTTTTGTTCTGGTGCTGGTGAAAGACTCCACTTCAACGTCAGTCCTTTCCTGCTACTTAGCATTGAACATGGAGGGCTGGCTTTGAAAAGAGGCTCTCCAGTGGGGAGCATCTCCTCCTTCATCCCCTGAGGCAGAGGACAGGCAGCTTGGATCCAGCAGAGGAACAGCCTGCAGGTGACCATGGGCTGTTGGTCCCCTTCCCCGTCCTGATTTCCCACCTTTTGAAGGCAGCTGGCTGCCGTCTTAGGGTTTCAACCAAAATTAGTGGGTGGAGCACGGCAGGTCCTGGCCATTCAAGCTCACTCCAGGCTGACAGCAGAGTCTTCAAGAGGAATGGTGATGAGCTGCTGTGGGTGGACCAGACTAATTAATTATTTCTAGTGGCCCTGAGACAGACACATGCCCACAGCCTTAGTGTCCTTGCTACTGAGACAGTCTGTGTGAGCTCCTTGCAGCTTCCTACATGCCATGAACATGGCTTTGTACTAAATTATTTTTATCAGCATGATGCCTGTTAAAATTTTCCTTATTACTTTTCCTTTCAAATATCTAGATAGGTCTTCATTAGCATTGGATTGTTAACTTTCATAGATTTGGGCCTTAATTCTCCACTTTGTTTCACCTACTAATGACTCTTTTTCTAATTTATTAGTGTGGCAGTCACACTTGGAGGCCACTGCCCCAGGCATTTTCTTTTTTCCTTCTTTTTCTTTTTCTTCTCTTTATTGCTTGCCCCTAGCAGTGATCTGGCTAAGAACAATTTTTCCTAGCGACTCATTTGATAACTTCTACAATAATTCAGTCTACTACACATTTAATCCTTAGAATGATTTGTCAGTCAAAAACTATATTGCAGGGCTCTATTTTTTTGCTCAGCACTTAGGGATGAAAATTTGAAAGCAAATGGTTATTATCCAGCAGTGCTCAGGTCTGTCCAGTTTAGAAAAATAATGTGTTGTTCAGACTATTATTATTCTCTTAGCTTGTTATGGTTCTCTTGTTCTCTTAGCTGAGTGGAGGTGTTTTACAGATTCTTTCTTTACTGAGCATCAGACAAGCCCCGCTGCAAGTTTGGAGATAAGCCTTGCAAAGCCTTGCAGAGGTCAGGCAGCAACCCTATTTCCAGGTGTACAGGCTGACAGGTGGCTTGCTGTATTTGTCAGGTATAAAAGGCAGTGTCTGCCATTTCAGTCCAGTATTTCTCATTGTTGCAGCTATGCTCCAGTTTTTCCCTCCTGCCCTTTGGTCCTCATTCCTGCCTGCCTTATCCCTGGTCCCATTTTCTGCCTTCAGCTACTTGCTCGCGCCTCCCAGCCCCGGTTTGGTGATTCCTGACTACTTTAATCCTGGCTCCTTTCTGCTCAGCAAGGACCTTGGTTCCCATCCTCTCAACATGGTTCCCACTGTTGGCCAGCCCTGCCTTGCACAGGCCTTGCTCCAGAGCATGGTCTTCCTCATGTCATGCTCCAAGGGTCTGCTACCGAACAAACGCCTTCTCCACCTGGGAATCTGAGGCAAACTGTGATTTGTCTAGACCCACAGCACCATTCCTCTTGATATTTTCTGCTGGGTACGACCATGAGCAGGATTCACTTGGAAAGCAATATCTGCATGCCTGTTGCTCCCTAATTATAGGGAGCAACAGGCAGAGATCCCTGCCCATATTTCTGTGAGGGCAGAAACACCAGGTCATGTTTATTAGATTTCACATACCTGAGTATCTCCCCAGTCTTACACATTGCCTCAGAAGGGCTGATCAAAAACTCAGCCAGGGGATCAGCAGAAACAGAGACAGAAGAAGATGCTGCCTTATACTCACAAGAAACATGATAAGAAGAGAAGAAAGTGGAGGACAAGGCCCTGTGAAGCAAAAAATTACTGAATAATTTTGATTACTATGCAAGTAAACAACATGAAAATAGTGGCAGTGGAGCAAAATCTGAGCTGAGAAACTCCATCAAAATTTGTGTCTTCCCTTTGCGGCTCCAGTGGCCATTGTAAAGCTCAGAAATGCCATGAGGTTACAGTTTAAAAATCTAAGGTTTTATATTCACCTTGCAAATGACTGAGCTGAGAGCACTCACAGGCCCTTCACTACTGACTGCTTGGCAGAAATGCTGCTCATTACACTGCAAGAACTGGACCTCATGTCCAAATCTTTATTCCATTTCTGAATCCTCCTGTGACAGCAGGAAGGGCACAGCCTCATGTACTGGCAGATGTCTCCTTCCCCGTCCTTCCCTGGTGTTTGGCTCTATTGTGGTTTGAGAGCCTAAATCACTGTGTACTCAGCTCAAAGACCAATAATATTTGATTATCATTATAAACAAACTTTATGGAGATCACATTCAAGCAAACCTCCTCCTGTGTGCTATATTGTGGAACAGCCACCAGGCCATGCTCACAGCATAAAAAGGCAGCAGTACTGAATTGTTTGGAAGTGTCTTCTCCAAACAAAGAGCTGGGTAGCAGGATACTGGCAAAACTGCAAGAACAAAGGTGCCCATATGTTCTTTTATATTTTTGCCCCATATGTCATTTCCAAGGTCCTTAAAACCAAACTTAATTTTACTCCCCTCCTTTTTTTTTTTTTTTTCTCAATTTGGCCAGTTTTTAGCTACTGCTGTTTGTGGATGGCTCTCTCTTGCCTCACGTACTCCCTTGTTCACCAGCAGTGCTTTCAGTGGTGTCATTAGCAGTAGTTTGTTTGCCATCTCTCCTTCCTTCCAGCTACACCTGCAGCGAAGTGCCTTGCTGTGGCAGTGAAGCTTAATTGCAGCACTTTGGAAGCCTGAGTCCATGGAGCCAAGTCTTTGGCCTCTGGAGAGAGAGCATATAAATTTAAGACTTCGCAGGTCATATGTAGCATATGAACACCACGTTTTGTCTCCCTGCTATACCACACAGGAAATATGTCCAGTCATAACATACACATGCAAGGACCATCCATGTGCACATGCACATATGCTTTCCTGGTCATTAGCTCTTTTTTTAAAAAGGTATCATCTTTGTCATGAGTAATTCTATTTTTTTAATATTATTTTAGTAGATTCATGAATATATTTAAAGATTACCGTAATGGTAAGCACTGTACAAATGTGAACACCAGCCCTGTTTCTTGGAGCTTGCAATCTGCATATTAGACAACAAACGACTGATGGGTACAGGCAGAAAGTGAGCACAAAGAAACTATGAGCAAATATTATCCATTGAAGTAGACAGGAAAGTAAGGGCACAGGCGACCTAATTATTGTCAACAGAGCAAAGAAGGGTTTTAGGGAAAAGAACAAGAAAACTGTAATGTTTATAAAGACATTCTCACAAGGAGAGACAAATGTTTGGAAATTTGACAAGCATGGAGGTCAAGCGGGGGGCATGAGGGCAGGATTTATCTTTTAGACCTGGAAGGAGGAGGGATTGATGTTGACTCACTACAAAAGGCTTTAAATGTAAGAAAATTTAGTTTATACTTGATGTAATATAGAAGGTTAAATCTGTAGAAGGATGCAAGAGTAACTTAGACAAAAAGGTAAGTCCTGCAGCTTAACTCCATGTTTGGTAAGTTCAAAAATAAAAAAGGAACAATTGTCATGTTTGACACTGGGAGCCCTGGCTAAATGTTACAGCTGTGTCAACAGCTTCTTCTTCTTCTTCGTCTTCACTATGCCAAAATAATCTCTAGAAATTAAATCTTACACAGCCCACACCAAAGTTGACATCAAGTTTTTATCGTCAAGTGATAGACAGACTTGAGGACACCAGCTCACAATGAGACACAGCAGAGAAGGTTAGGGAGGAGTAGCTAAGAGTTCTGGTTTTAGCCTTGCAGAACTGGAACTGATGTTTAATTATCCATGGGTAAATATCACAGAGAGAAGCTGGCATTTAAATTTGTATAGGAGGAGCAGAGTGAGCACAAGCCAGGTAATATGTGACACCTCAGAGCACCGACAACAGCAGAATCCGTGTTTGTGAGTGCAATTTCCCAATACAGGGGTGGGGGAGAAAAATAAAATGCAGATGTTATTGCTCATTGGAATCCAGGAGCATGATAGGGAGAGAACCCCCAAGAAAGGAGATGGATGATGACAGAAGGAAGGTGAGCACCAGCAGAAGAAACAAAGGAGCCCAGCAAGGCAAAAGTTTCAGGAAAAAGAGAGCAGCAAATGCATAGAAGGTGGCTGGATGGCCACAGAGAGGATTGTATGGGCCTAAATTTGAATAGGAAGAGGTGATCTGACTGAGGCTCCAGCTGCCTGCAAAGGACAAAATATAAGATGGAAGAAAATCTTCTAAAGAAGTGGAGAAAAGTAGCACCAGAAACTGCTTGAAATCATCAAGGGGGGTTGGAGGGGAAAGACTGGGACAAGCAGGGATAAGGATGGAGTTTATTTTTTTTTTCTTTATTAAAAAATTTACATGTATTTTTATTGGGAAGGACATGCCAAAAAAAAACCCCAAAATCTAGAGTCTATCACTGGGACAAGCAGAAGTTTTATGGAACAAAATTCATATGACTGTAGTAAGAGAGAAGGGAAAATGAATAGTAAAAGGAGTAAAAAAGGCTGTCAAGCTGAAGAAAGGACTGCTACTTTATCAGGTTTGTCCAAAAAATGGGACAGTTGATGTGCAGAGAAATTACTGAAGATGAGAGGAATGAAGCAGATGAGGAGATGGTGGGGGTCTCTGGGATAGAACTCATAGAGCTGGAGCAGACAAACTTCTTCATATGGGAGATGAAGTGAAGAAAAAGAGAGGAATCAGTAGAAAAGTCACCCTTAATACAGAATTACTACCAAAGACATTTTCACTTTTAAAGAAGGAGCCATGGGCAGGAAACAGATGTGATGATGAAGACAGGGTTGGGTGATGGCAGTAGATTCACCACAGTGAGAGGCAGGTCTTCATGCACCAAGGTTAGGGACATGATAGTCAGCAAAATAAACAGTAGTAGCAAAAGAACAAAAGGGTTTTCAAGGAGTCAGGATGTCATCCATACTGCAAGTCCCAGGTTGGCCAGGTTGGGTATTTTGCAATCTTTCCCCTTCCTTTTGTTTACTTGTGTTTGTTCATCCCCCTCAGTCACATTTCTATAAACATGTGCCCTTAGTGATTCTTTGGGTTGAATACTAAGATAATGTAAATTACCATTCCTTCATAGAAGTCACTGAAGTTATCGACATATTTATCAGAGGACCTAGATCTTTGTACATCTGTATTTATGTCTTACAGAGGAAATTTTCTGTAAGTAGAATAGTGTCTAGTTGTCTGACTTCTTTTAAGAATCTTTCTTTTTGCTTTCTACAGGAAGATGTTGCCTTTTTATCATACTCAATCCTTTCTCTTTGTCCATCTGTCAATTTCAGCAGCTTTAGTTTTTCTTACTGTGAACTTTCTAAAAAGAAATTTCTTCCATATCAAATCCATGCTAATGGGGTCTTTTTTGTGCATCACATTTTAATTGTCCTTCTATATACTGCAGACTTCCAAAACTGAAAAATGAGAAACCCATTTATGCCACTTATCCTGTCCTGATGTACACTAGAAACAGTGGGGACCCTGACCATGAGCAGAGGCTGAAACTTCACCTTCCTATGGGTGCTTATTGATAGGAAATATGTCCCTACCATATGTTCTGTCTGTGTTACACTTGTAACAAGAGTCACGTGTCTGACAAGACCCTCAACACAAGCAAAAGAAGAAAATAGTCTGAATTTTTTATAACATATTTTACACATAAGTAGCACTGCTATTACCCTATTCAAGTCCAGCTAGAAAAATAAAAATCTCAGCACACAATATTTCAAAGGCCGGTTTGTATGGCCAGATTTTGAGGGGGCTATAGGGGTGTCTTCTGTGAAGAGCTACTAGAAGTTTCTCCTGTGGGTTCTGATAGAGCCAGTGTCAGACAGCTCCAGGATGTACCCACTGCTGCCAAAGGCTGAGCCCATCCGCGGTGGTAGTGCCTTGGGATAACAGATTTAAGAGGGGGAAAAGGTTACTGTGCAACTGCAGCTGTGAGAGAGGAATGACAATAACAGAGCAGCAGCTGTGCAGACACCAAAGTCAGTGAAGAAAGAGGAGCAGGTGCTCCAGCCACCAGAGCCGAGATCCCCCTGCAGCCCCTGGTGCAGACCGTGGCGGGGCAGCTGTGTCCCTGCAGCCCAGGGAGGTCCATGGGGGAGCAGAGATCCACCCGCAGCCCCTGGGGGACCCCAGGGCAGAGCAGGAGGGTGCCCAAAGGAGGCTGTGCCCCTGTGGGAAGCCTGTGCTGGAACAGGCTCCTGGCAGGACCTGTGGAGCCGTGGAGAGAGGAGCCCACACCAGAACAGTTTTGCTGGCAGGACGTGTGACCCCACAGGAGACCCCCAAGGCAGTAGGCTGCTCCTGAAGGATAGCACCCCAAGGAAGGGACCCACTGGAGCAGTTCATGAAGAATTGTAGCCCGTGGGAAGGATTTACATTGCAGAAGTTTGGGGAGGACTGTCTCCCATAGGAGGGACCCCTTGCTGGAGCAGAGGAAGCATGTGAGAAGTCCTCCCCCTGAAGAGGAGGGAACGGCAAAGAGATGTGATGAACTGACCACAAATCCCATTCCTCATTCCCTTATGGCACTGCGGTGGAGAAGGTAGAGAATCAGAAGTTCAGTTAAGCCTGGGAAGGTTTAATATTTGGCTCTATTTCTCCTTATACTGCTCTTCTTTGGTAATAATTCAAAGCTGTTTTTCCTGTGATGGTAATTGCTGAGTGGTCTCTCCCTGTCTCTATCCGGACTCATTAACCTTTTGTTATTTTCTCTCTCCTGTTCAGCTGAGGAGGGGAGCAACAGAGTGGTTTTGGTGGACAACTGATGTTCACCCAGGGTCAACCCACCACAAAAGGAATGGGATTCTGTTTGTATGTTCATGTGTGCTTTTACTAAAGTGCAACATGGCATGAGCTTCTTGTGATAACAGTGACATGCAAGATAAATGTAAGATAGAATAGTCACAGAAGTTTTTGATGAATGAGGCTAAGGATGGAAACCTCTGTACTGGTTCAGCTAATGAGCCTTGTTTTATTCATCTGATGTTATGGCTGCCAGGAATGTATCGGTTGTACGACACTTTTAGTGACCTTTCAGGCACAGCCAGGATAAAATGCCTGCAGAAAGGGCAGCCTGCTGCATGCTTTAAGAAACTAGCTCAGAGTCCACAGGGAGCTTTTAGCACAGTCTGGACACCACGGGGTTTGCAGTGCTGAGAAGCAGCCTCCATGAAGAAACCTTGCTACAAACAAATTGATGAAAAACTTTTGTGTTGGAGTTCACTTTCTATTATCTCCCTTCACCTACCTTGCAAAGCTTGTTGTTGCCTGTAAGAAGCCAGTGTATGTCTACAGTGAGGTCATGGCAGTACTCTCTGCCCTGCCATCATTTGGTTACACACATGGCAGCTTCTACAGTGAGCTGAACACAGAAATGTCTCTACGACCTTGCTTTGTTTGTCACTTGCCAATCTGGCTGGTTAACACTCTGTGCGTGCTCTGTGCAACAGGGCAAAGCCACAATGCCTGAAGAGAGATTCAGCACGCATCTTTCCCTCATGCACACACAAAATCATTTTGCTCAAAGAAATCTTTTTCTTAACACATTGGTTTACCTTTCTGAAACAACCCTGAAGACAACCTTTTGCCCTACATCTGCAAAGCAGAGCGTCTATGCCTGCAGCCTACTAATAATGTTTTACAGGTTGCTTAAAAAAAAAAAGTTCTCGAAAAGTACAGAAGAAATGCAAAGCTGGACAAATGAGTATAAGCAATATCCCTAAAGCGACATGGGTTGACAACAGTGAAGCACTTGATCCAACACAGGTATTTTCTGACTTGTATTGTCAGGAATCAAGAGTAACAAAAAGAAAAGAAAATTGGGCAAGCAAAGAACAAACCATACCTGCAGAAAACATATGTCAATTTTTTTTTCTGCAATCTTTGTATTTGAATAGAGGGGTTTTTTTCCTCCCAGCCTAGCATGTCACTAAACAATATCCTTCATTTTCTGCCTGTAACCTTAGTATGCTCTCAAAAATATCATCACATTTTGATAACAGTACTTTGATGGTTACAGACAGTGATCAAGTTGAAAGCGACAAATGGCATTTATCTTGATTTTAGCAAGATTTCGACACTATAAAAGGTCTTTAAGAAGTTCAGGGAAGCACTGTCCTGATGCCTGTAGCATAGGTTGAGTACAGAATTGTTTAAAACTTTATTTAAATATAGTTATAAAGCAGATGGGATCCCACTGGGACCTCAGCTAAGGAAATAATTTTCTTCATTATTTTTATTAACAATAATGAGGATAGAAGAGAACATTTGTAAAAATTTATGATTCAACCAGACTGGAAAGGGTACAAGCACTTGTGGAGATAGGATTAGAAGTCAAAATAATCTTGAGAAGTGGCTTGAAATCAAGAAGGTGAAATTCAGCATAGACAAATGCAAAAGAACTCCTGTGGGGAAGAATCAATCATCTTCAAATAAAATATGGACTACTTGGCTAGGCTACAGTTAGTGTCAAAAAAAAAAAATAAAGATCTGATTAAGAGTTTGTATGATGCTGTTGAAATAAGATATGGGAAACCAAACCCAAATGACTCAAAACAAGAAGAACAACACAAAAAAAAGGTAAAAAAACCCTAACCAAACATACAAAAACCCAAAACCTACTGAGTTATTTCAGGTAATGCACAGAAGACTGTATTGCAGTTGTCCCAGTTAGTCCTGATGTGTGCACCAGACTGTAAGAAAAACAAGGTAAACTGAGGAAGGATTCTCCTGACTTCAAAATGTAGAGGCTTGGAAAATATGAGCTGTGAGGAAAATTTGAAATAACTAGGTTTGCTTAAACCTGAAAGCAATGGATAGCATGAAATACTTTCTAAAAAGGCTTAAAGCAGTTATAAGAGAAAAAAATTGGCTCATTTTTCTTCATATCCATAGGGAGAAAAGCCCAAAATATAGATAAGTAGTTAATTTGCAGGAAATTACATTTAAATGAGACATTAGGAAATTAGGCACAGGGAAAATCAACACAGAGAGGCTATAGAACCTCCTTCATTAGAGATGTCAGGGATTAATTTAGTGACATATCTTTCTGGGATAGGAGTATACATAATGCTGCCACAGAGCACAGAGTTGGCTAAATTATTTCTGCAGGGGCCATTCTTGCCAGCAAAGAATGACTTGATGACAGATTCAACATGTGTGCAGTTGCAATGGAGACATACTGTACCCAGCCAGTCTGGTGTTTTGGTAGCTCTTTGCTTGCAGAGTAAATGGTGGATGGAGGGGTACAAGAATTTAATTTTTTGTAATGTGTCTGGAATGGGTGAAACTGCATTTATAAGTGTGACTGAGGGTGGCACATATTGAGGGGTACCTTAGTATTAAAACAACTTTACAAATGCAAGTATTAAGTAGTCCAGCCACTGTGGAAGTTCTCAAACCATGTAAATTTACTTTTTTGTTGTTTGTGACTGTTACTGGATTTTAGATCCACAAGAAGGTGTCATCTATCAAATAACTTTTTTTTTCTTTTAATGTACATAGAGCCAGTCTGTCAGTAGCAGTGCCCAGACATGTGAAAAATGCACTTTCATACCTGAACTCTTTGGCCCTTTTCTATCAAAGTAATGCCCAATTCAGATCTGTGATGCAAGAGACAGTATTTCAGGGACGAGAACTGCTCCCAAATGACCCCTATAAGCCAATAGTTGAGTCTCCTGGGACAAAGGAAGCAAAGGGCACCTTTTCACCTGTGCAAAGAAAGTGTTATAGCAGAGATATAGGGGTCTTGGGCTCAGATGAGATTGAATTTTCCTGGAAATTGCTTAAAACAAACATAAGAAGGCCATCAGGAGCTGGCATTTGTGTGAATTAATAAATAACTCCCAACCTACAACCTTCTTGCAGACCTTCAGCATCTTGAGAGAAATGCAGGTTTCCTTACATCTGTGAAGTTTCATGTCTGAAGCTCAGATAAATAGTTCCAACTCTCTGTTCATGCATTTCAACCCAAATGTCAAAGCAGGGAATCAGAGAAACTTCTGTCTCTCAGACAGATTTGGATCAATGTATTCTCTCCTTTACATCCTCTACTGAGCCATGGTATGACAGCAAGCCAGACACAGTAATCACAGTCAAAGCAGTGCATTCATGCCAATAAATAAATGGTTTTCAGCGTTTGTAATGTCTGAATAGCATGTTGTTTTGTATTAGTGAGGTGGCTTACCTGAAAAAGAGGGATGTGTGGTCATTTCTTGTGGACAGATGGCTGTTATAAATACTTTACTGTTTTTATGTGGTTTTAAAATTGAATTGATTTTAAAAGTAAAGGGGAAAAAAGGGGGGACTTTGCCTTTTCTTACTTTTTTACGGTTTTTCTGTGTCTTTCCAATTAGCTGGTCTAATTTTAACAAATTAGTAGGGGACCTGTCAAAAATATTCTGTGGTCTCGATGGTTCTTGAATGAGAGTGCCTATCAGTTCTGAAAAGATGTTGCTAATGTAAGCAATTTCTCCCCTCTCAGTTGATTTCATAGGTGGATTTGACTCTTACGGCTATCAAGGTCCACAGAAGACATCTCATTTACAGCTGCAGCCCATGTATATGTAAGTACTTAAATTCTAGGATATTCAGCAGAGCGGCAGCCTGATATTAAAGGATCATTAAGCTGAAAGATGGCATGACTTAAAAATTCAGTATAGGCAGAAGCCTTTTTTGGTGGACTGAATTCAAACTACACTTAAGCACCAACATTACTCTTGTGTTGAATTATAATGATTTCTTAGGGCAGGATATCATGTCACAGTTCAAACAGCACCCAGCTCTCACCTGATTTTTCCCTATTTCGTTCAAGCAGAATCCACTCAGAGACAAGGACAATTCGGGGTAGAAAAAACCACTAATCGGATATGACAAACCTTGGTTGCAAAAAAAAAAAAAGTGGGTTTTTATTAAGTTTTATCAAAAGTTCAGCAACTTTCTAATTTAGTGGATGCATTCAGCATTTCTCTTACCAGAGCATCTGTTCACCAAGGCACCTTTGTACCTCATTTCCAGTTTCCACATTTAAAAAAGCCGAACCAAATGTAACAACATATGGCTTTTAAAACTACTTTGAACAGAAGACAGTATTTTACCTCACCAGTGAGTGGCAACTCCATCTTAGAGTGCAGTCTGATATATTTGGGAATTAAATGGATAATCAAATCTCAGCTCATACACACCACTGGAGTATATTCACACTGGAGCTGACACACAACCATAGACCAGTCCAGGAATAATTGTCACTGAATATTTCTTATACGGATGCCAACTGAAATTCAGAACAGTCCTGACTGCCCAGATAAATCTTACCCCACTGCTGCAGCCTTTTGGAATATTTTTTATTTGCCATCAATGCCCTATGAACTAAAAGCACAGCACCAAACAGCTCATAAAGAGGCAACATTTATGTTTTTTTCCTTTGTTTCTCTTCTGAATATTTCTTTTGAGGAAAAGAACTAAATTCAATCAAAAAACAGACATCTCAACACACAATTCCACTCACTTTTGAATGTAATTTCATTTCTTCTGATTAGTAGAAGCAAGTCTGCTAATGGATTAGTGTATTTTTGCATGGAATCTTGCATTTACTCCTTTATCAATCTGTTCTGTGGTAGTGTTTGGAGCTGGGCCCTTCAGGAGCTTTGCTAGGAGCTTTTTAATAATCTCAAATTACAATAGTGCTTATCTCCAATGCTGTCTTAACTTCCATGTCCCATCTGTCTGGGCTCAAGTAGAGATTTTTCACCTGCATTTTTGGCGCAGTGCTGTGCATTTAGAAAATGTTATTTCCTTCATAGTATTATATGAGGTACATAGGTACTTAGAACAATTCTAATCCTATCTCTTTCTCAGTATGCCATACCTTGTCATCAACATACGGAGCCTCTAGCTATTATCTTATTCTCTTTATGCTCTCAGTGTTTCTTCCAGAACAGCAGATTGCATTTACTGTGCATCTTCATACTGACTGGAAAGAAACCTAGACCTGTGGAAAAAAAAAAAAAAAGAAAGCAATATTTTTTAGGTTTGTTGCTGAGATGAAGAGATAGATGATTAATCCATGTAAACTGTGTTCTGTCTTATTTCAATTCTGCATGCTCAGTGGAGTATAGGTGATTTAGCTGTCTTAACTCAGAGACAGAAATCAGAATGTGAGTTGACATTTTGTCCAATCAACCCACAAAAGTATTGCCTTCTCCCAGCTGCAGTCAAACAAAGACACTTCATGTTTTCCTCTGACTGTATGGTGTTTGACAGGGTTCTCTAGGATTGCTGCAATCTGTCCTTAAGAGGCTTTTACAGCATTTAGTAATACTTTTCTAGTAATACCTTTCTTTATTTACAGCTGAGGCACACCGCGAACACATGCATATGTAATCACATTGCAGTTGCCCTGTAAATGTAGGCAGTCCATTAGGTAGTGGAGTGACAAATTCGAACGTCAAGTTAGTCAAGTCAAGGTTTGATCTGCTTGTAGCACTATTTACAGCAATATTATGTATTAGAAATCAAAACATACTAATATGATAACAGCAGGCCATACTTGATATTTTAAAGCTTTGTTTGTTGGGAGGAAAGGTTTGGTTCCCTACAGAGCTTGTTCACCAAATATCACCAGTGTAAGCCTTCATAGTATTCAAGGAAAGAAAAAAAACACAACAGGGCTTTATGTTGTTCTCTGGCCAGTATCTCCTCCAGTTCACAATGCTCAACA
>WEKY01000089.1:72337-128453 GCA_013390045.1 Picathartes gymnocephalus | reverse complement strand
AGAGGAGAGGAGAGGAGAGGAGAGGAGACCTGCTTTACAGAATCTATTGCCTTCCTCTCACCATTGTCCAAGCTATAATCATGTCCATCCAAGATACGACTATACCCATATATGTCCATATATCTGTATTCATATAGCTATTTACATAACTTTATCAGTTGCTACAAAATGTCTTTGAATCCATAGGCAATGGAAGATATATTAAGCATCATCCCATGTGCAAAAGATCAAGAAAATACAGAGATCACTTTTTGCCACCACTGCGTCCTCTCCTATTCAGACTCACACTGGGCACATCTCATATGGAGCTCAGGATTTATGAGAGAAATTGAACAGGAGACAGGTGCCTTTAAATCATCTGGTTGCTAACTATATGCAGAGGCACAACAGCAGTTCGTCCTCTGTGCTGTGGTGTGCTGGGCATGCTGCTGAAGGGAAGAACATTTGTCCTCCTCTTTGAAGAGCTCACCAAAACAAAATCAGCTTCCACTGGTTGTTCAGATTCTTTCAAAATACAAATCTCAACATGTAGTTCAGTAATATAGAGCAGAGAAGCACGTATATATTTACCAGATTGATTCATATACAGAACTAGTACAGATCTTGAAGACATACAGAATTTTGTGTTAGGTCTCAGTTATTATCCACGTACTGCTTGCTGATGTGAATTGATTTAGTGGATTGCAATGACAGAAGTCCATCAACAGAAACATATTTCTTTGGAAGTCAGACAGTTTTGCATCCAAATGATTTAAGTAAATTTTAACTCCTTTATACATGCACTTTTTCATTATTATTCTGAAGGAATGATGATTTTAGTAATTGCTAACTGTTAAGACATACTGTTTTGTAACCAGTTTCCTCCTGTGTGCTAAAGTTAGGACTTCATTTTGTAAATGTGGATGTTATATTGAACCTACATCAACTTACCCATGCAAATAATTATATTGATTTATTCAGGCTTCTCATGTTTACATTTCTATTGTGTCAGGGCTATTTTATCTAAAGATTTGTTAGTTTTTATTTATGATGCCAATCAAGCTCTACTTTTAAGAACATTTTAATTCAATAGTTGCTTTGTGTGGTGTTTCATCAGTTATGCAAAACTACCCTAAATGAAGAGGAAACCTAAGGAAAAGAAAAATATTGATTTCTGAAAAAGAAATATTATCTCTAGGTAGTTAATTGAAGTGACTATCTCTGGCTACTGTTACCTTTAATACTCTTGAATTATTAGATTCAGGCTCACTTTGGAGTTTCTTTCTCTAGGATTTAGGCTTTGAATTCCAATCAGTTTTCTTTATCACCTCTTCCAATTTCACATTTAATTTAAATCGGTTTACTTTTTAAAGTGAAAAATATATGCAATTTAAGATTATGTTTTAAATAGAACACTGATGTTTGGGGGAAGAATTCTTATGGTGACATTTATCTACCTGTTATAAATGGGATTTTTTTATTATTTAAGTGCCAACAGTGTGCTCTATGCTGTACAAGCCAAGAAGCCTAGACAGTCCCTTCAAAACGAATACGCTTTTTGAACAGAACGGGACAGAACCGATGCTCATGTGCCTCCTTGCAGTGTGGCCACAGCTGATGTACTCAAAAGCAGCTTCCTGGCATTCTGTGCCGGAGATGCCAGTGCTCATTTCCAGACCATGGGAGAAGGACACAATAAGATGGCGGAAATCAATTGTCAAGACAAAATTCTCCTCTTGGGAGGTGACCGAGGAAGGTGACTAAACACTCCCTGACACCGATTCTGCTGCACATGAAAAAACTCAGTTGTAGTTGTGGAACAAGACTGCACTGCATGATCACTGTTCTAAAAACAGTAGGAAGGAGGGAGGGGAGAGAGATCTTTCTTTATGTTCTTCACACTGAACTTGTTTGCTCGAGAAAAGAAGAAGTGAAGCAAAAAAAAAGCATGCATGTCTGATGCTAATGCCTAATGCACTGGAGAAATTGCTCAAAAGCAGTGCAGCCCTGAAGTGAAGCATGCTTTCCTCCTATTGTGAAGCCTAAGAATATCTGCGGTGTCTATATTCCCGTGAACACACACACACATATAGGCATTTCTCTAGGTAATTGCACATACTGAAGGTGCTACCTACTTCACCATTCACTTAAAACATAAATGAAACACAAAAAAAAGACACTAAAACCAGCACCTTGAGTATAACCACCATGACACTCAGCAAGTTCATGCAGTACAAATCTCCTGTGTAATTATCTCCTCATGTTTTGGGATTCAGACACATTTAAATAAACTACCACCTAATATTGACTATCAACAAACAACATCTTGTCCATTTCAGACTGAAAGCTTTAGTTACAAAACATGGGTTTGGGACAACACTGTTAAGGTGGCCAAGTTGTGGCACTTTCACAGGCTCTCTGCTTTGTGAGTGAGCCGTGGGCAGCTTTCCCCCTGCACCTGCAATTCAGCCCTTCTGTCCTCATACCACGTCACTTCTTGGTTTTACAAAGACAGCTACATATCTGATGGATTATATAAGTCAGGTCATATTCCAGTTGACTCATGGATATACAGTTAAGATTATAATTAAATATAACTCCTGCCTAGGATTATTTAGAGAACCTGTGCTGACTTCTCTGACAATGTTCCAGAGAGAGCCAAACAGTTACTTGAGCAAACACTTTGTCTTTCTGTCCTCTTCATCCTGTGTGTATCTGAGCTGTTACTGGTTTGTGGATTACCCTTGCTTGCAAAAGGGCACCAGAGCAGCAGGGCAGGGATCAGATAAGTGTATGGTGGATTATAAGTATTGTTCTTTCTCTGCCTTTCTTCTAGGTCAAAGTAAACATGGGGACTACTCAAGGTGGGCTGGAGGACCTGTCAAAAACTCTCTTTCAGGATGGCCCCCTGCTTCTTCAAAGAGAAAAGAAATCCAAATTTTGTGCTAAAAATAATATCTAAAAGCTGATTGAACAGTGAGACAGAAAACAACAGAGACCTTCAGCCTCTCTTTCTAACAGGTACTAAAGGAGATGCCCCAGACCCCCTCCTTGGACCTCCTGCCTCCCAGCACCAGAGGGACAGAGCAGAGGCATTGGTGCCACCTTTTGTCCCTTTCTTTCCCCGGCCACTGCCAGCACGGCCCATCTGGATTAAGACATGAACCCAGCCCACTCAGTGCTTTGGGAGCCTCCTCCACACTCCAGGCAGCGTTGAGTCTCCTTAGTCAACACAACACTGAAATACCAGGATGACCTTGCAGCAGAAGTCAATAGACAGCACATTGTTTGCCCTGAAGGCTGTACAGTTCATACTTGCCTTAACCCAACTGCGTTGCACATTAGAGAAACTACGTGCAAGCTTTCTGAAGTTAACATGCTGCTGTTAATTCTGAACGATTTCTAAGTCAGTGGTTTTCTTCTGTTTGGTTTTGCTTTGTTTTCACGTCAGGGAATAAGGCTCTGTTGCTCCATGGCTCCAGAGCAACTAAGTAGAAAACTGCCAGCTGTCTGATAAGTGCTTTCCTTTTGGGGCTCCACAGTGGTCAAGAAACAGTTTGTAATGATTAAAAACAAAAATAAATAAAGAAATAAATGAGACCTTTTGGTGGTCAGGGTGGGGAAAGGGGTAACAGAAGCTAATAATTGAACCTACTGGAAATAAGCAGCAGAAACAGTGCTTCTTAATCCCACTGGTTTTATTTATTGCACTGTACGTGCTTTTATAGCTATCTCTAACATCTTTTACTAACTACTGAGACATCTGCAGATTTCTATGAACAAAGGCCAACTGAATATGTACTAGCTACGTTTACTCTTTTATATCTTATTTCAACTAAAAGTTCTCTGTAAGTGAGCTTTTTTTTCTAATTGCACCATAAGAGATCCACATATTTTATTTTTTGATTTTGGTTGGAGAGGGCTGGGAGGGACTAGTTGAGTTGAAGAAATACTGAAGACCTTTTTGTGGTATATTTGGGGGATTTGTTGTGTGTTAGAATGTGTATTTTATCTTCCTGTATTATTGTGGCTGAAAAAAACCCTGTGCTGTTAAGTAGTTGGCAACAAGATGCCTTTGGGAATTTTGCTAGTAGGTCAATGTGTATATGAAATACTCTGAACTCCTAGGAGCATATGTTTTATTCTACATCTGATCTGTATTTTCAAGAACATAGATGGCTTTCACTAGGAAAACCCAATATTTTGCTCAGGTTTTTCAGAAACTTGGATTGTCATTGTTTCTTTGCTCAGACCTTGCATAGACAAACACACGCACCTACCACACCTGAGGTGACCACATAGGTTTTGAGGGCAAGAGGGAAGGTCTGCGCTTGGAAAGGCTCAAGGTACCCCTGAGCAGCTTCCTCTTCCCTGCTGGCCAAACCCTTGCTCCAAAGGCCTGTGCACTCACTCCACTCACCCATCCCTGTACAAGCCAGTGCCCTTTGCTGTGTCTGCATGGATGCACAGTGTCACAGGCAGCAACTCTGGACAATGACAGAGGAACAGGCATTCACCAGTGAAAACAAGATACGGGACATGTTCAGGAACTATACTTACATTGATTCAGTGAGATTTATATACTTATAGATAGATAGATAGATATATATATATGTAAGTGTGTGAATGTGTGTGTATGTCTATGTATATAAAATACACAGGACTAACTATTGTTGGGCGCTGCATCACCCAGGAAGATTCTGATGCAGTGGACCAAGGGCGCCCATCTCAGATACTGCTGGGAATTTCATCCACGAAACAGGAACGTCCCCTAGGCCTGATCCTGTAAAGCATTCATTGCTGATTCGGATCTCAAATTTAAATTTCCATACTTGGGTACCTGAAAATCTGAGTTCCTACTGGATAGAGCTGCTTTTCACCCTCTGGAAACCCCATGCAACTTCCAAGTGACAGGCTGAAATTTCCCATAACTTGAAAAATTTAAAAAGTTTCTACTTTTATGTAGTATTAAATATAGCAGAGCTATAGTATTAAACACAATGAAGAGGTTTAAATGGGATGAAAATGTCGTAACAGGTTATTTTATCTTTCCCTGTATACCAGTCAATCAAAATGATATTTCTATAAAAATCATTTTTTAACATGAAAAGAAACCAGTTTAGGCACCTAAGCAGCAATCCAATTTTCAGAAGATAATTTTTCATATCTCTCAGTGATTTCCCATGGAACAGCGGCTACTGGTAGTTAGCAATTTTAGAAGTCAGACAATTTAATGAAGTGTCTACACGTAGCTTATAGGCCTGATTTTAATTTAGAAAATTTTGGCCTTAATTTCTCTGTGTCTTAGTCTTCCCATCTATAATACGGGAATAATATGTGCCTCACAGGCTTTTTGTGAGGTCTGAATTGTTAATGTTTGTAAAATGCTTAGGAAATAGGAAGCACATCTAACTACTACGGATTGCAATATAAATGTGTATTCATATATTACATATAGGGTAGATACACACACTCACATACACACAGTATACATATATATATACACATACATACCTATATGAAGTTGGTATTCATAACTTTGCTTAAGTTGCAGTTAGAGCACCACCATTTTAAAAATTAGGACTGTTGACTACTCAACAAATAGTGGACAGATCTCTTCTGGAAGCAGTTTAGAGCACAGTAATGTGAGAATATCTGGATGGCATTTTTGATTTGTACAGCTGTATCCTCCTCAAAATCCAGTAAAGAATGTTATTTTTCTAGGCTGGGCTTTTGTTATAAACTAAAATATTCAGAAGGCAAGAGATACAATCCAAATGTGTCTTTTTTCTTTTCTTTTTGGCATTTGTTAATTCTGAATGTATTTTTAACAGAAGTGATTTTTTTGACTTACTAGTGTAATTTGCATTTAAAAAAAAATAAATGGAAAAAATATAGGTTTCCAAGCTATTCATGGCCCCCTGCTGCTATTCAGAACTTACAGGAAACTCAGAATTACTATTCGCAGCTAAGCAACAATGCAGGATAAAGAATCCTATTACATTTACATGATGACAATCCCAATCTGTGCACTGCATGGATGTGACAGCACTGAATAGAAATTGCTGGGTCATGACACCATTTTAACTCTGTCATATGTACCAGGTATTTTCATTATCACTGACACTAAAAGGTTTCTTTTACAAGGCTGGCTGCAACAGACTCTTAGAAAACAGGACTGGTTTTGCCCACTCATCAGGAATTTTAAGCCTGTGATAGGTATAGAGTTGCCAACAGTGTTAAGTATTGCAAAAATAATCCCTGTTAAGAAGGAGCTATGTAACATGGATAGTTCCTGTGCATTCATATTCTTTTATATGCTGCTTATTGTCCCTACACTAAAATGATGGAATCCTGTCTTAGGCAAAATGTTTATAGAGCTCATATACTGACAGCTTGCCTGAGGTCATTTAATGAAAGTGGAGCAGAATGATGCACATTTTGAGATACTCGGTCATGCTCTCTTAGGATGATTCCTTAGAAAGAGAGTTCTTTCTTTAGGATTTTTTAGGTCTTCATTATAGTGCAAGTGATACTTTTCAGTCGGGTAAGGAGAAATGATTTGTGCTCCACTTGCTTAATTTAAGTCCTGTTTACAGATCTCCACTGCTGCACAGCGTTTTGACAAAGTCTGTCACAGTCATGCATTGATCGCTGGCTGACTCCAGACAGGAATGGCCATTAACGCAGTGTCTGAAGGCTTTCATCACTTGCATGCTCACCTTCCATTGGAGCACATTGATAGAAGCCAAAGCAAAACTCCACACACCATCAATCACTCCAGCTTGTAATATTTTCATTTCCAGTCCTCTGTTTTATTTTTAAATGCAAATACTAAGAGGAGGAAGAGGACTTTTCTCACAAAGATGGAAAGCCCCACGAATAGTCTATGTGTATGTATTGCTTGCTGTCTACTGAGTAGCTGAGATTAAATTGATGGACTTCTTGAGTTTGTTTTCTAGCTATTCTGAATCTGGCTTCTTCCCAGTACGTGTGGATTGGCAGCAGACACTAAAGGTAAGCCAGGTTTTGTTGAAGAGCCAATGCACAGCAATACTGCAGACAGCACTGTGTCCACTGCTCCTTGGAGAAAGATGAAGATAGTTGTTATGCTAATTGGTCTGCTTCAAGCTATGTGCAGTATTAAATGTAATTACCATGCATAAAAGAAACTGCCCTTTAGACTGCACTTACTCATTCACATACAGAAGTGCCACAGCACAGAATCAATCAGTAAAAGAGATTTTCTTCCTGTAGTCACAAATATGCTTCATCTCTTGACATGGATTGGAGAAATCAGCTCTGTTTGATCTCATGTCCTGACAAGTCCCTCTGTTCAGACCTTCAACAACAGAAGAAATTGCAGCTAGTTAGAGTTGAGACCTTGGCATAGCTGAGTGGTTTAGGAAGATATTGTACCAAATGTGAAGTTCTAAGTAGCATCATACATACATTTGTTGCACATCTCTCTCCATATGTAGAAAAGAAGGATCTTTTAAAATGCACTTTTCCTTTATCTCTCAGAAGCCAATGAAATAGATTACGTCTTTTACAGGTGTCTTCAAACTCCTGCCAAGATCACAAAAGATATTTTTAAATAAAATAATATGATAAAAACACCACCTTTTCTGCTCTCTGTTGAGTAGAAGAATTAGCTCTTGGGACTTCCAAATGCCTTGGGATTATTATTTTGGATATATAGGAGCACTGTGAAAACTGAGAATTAAAAAACAAATAATGCTTGTGGACATCTCTGATTAAAAATTAAATCTGTACAAAAGCCATACTTCTGCATCCACCAATGGAAAAGGGTCTTTACTGCCATCTGGTATCTTATCACTTTCCCAGCATTGCATTTGTCCTGCTGGGAAATAGGCTATGGGGAGCTTAAGTTGAAGAAGCCTGTTCATATTCAGCATGTGCTCTCCAACAGTCTCCAATTCTGCCACATAGAATGATGCTTCATACCTAGTTCTCTCTGTCACCATCTTCTTGTCCCATTCTCACTGTCTCTCTTCCTGAACACAACCCAAATACCCTCCCAAAATTACATACTGCTCTTTGTCATGTCCGTTGTTTCCAACTCACATAAAGGCGGTGGTGGCAGTCATGGAGGACAGTGTCACTGAGGATGTGTGCAAAACGACAAGAAGAGGAAACACAAGGTTACGTACATCCTCTAAAGGCCCCAGACAGGGAGACATTTAACAGAATGGTAAAGGTTGGCAGCATTACAGAAGCCATGAGACACAGCAAGCCCTGGTAGGAACCATTTTCACACGTGCAATTACATTTGCTAAAGCTACAGTTCACCGAGTACACAGAAAGTCATAAATATCCAGAGCTACAAAAGGCAAAGGTAAATTAGAAGAAAATTCATAAAAATTGTTTGTGAACACATTTACTAGATCAGATTCACATTTCCTTTTCCTCAAAAATTGTCTCAGGATTGTGTTTTTTCCCCTTGCAAACATTTAGATAGTTGGTTTCTATGCACGCAGGTGAACATTTTGTTCCTAGGAGAGCATGTAAGTATGTGGAATTGCTTTAATTTACATGGGGTTCTTGGTATTGGTGCATCTGTGTGCATTTGTGCTAAATGTTGGCTCAGTTCACTCAGTCACACATACACGCACACATACGCACACCTGTTATGTGACTATATTTTATGGTGGAGATGCATAACCACACACAGTCTCTCTCTCCTTTTCTGCTTAGTTTTTCCTATCCCTCCTCTCAAGTCATTCAAAGTCCCTAGTGTTTATTTTCTAGAAAGGCATTTGATACACATAAATTTTTTTGTCTGATCATTACTGGATGTACAAGCATGGTGCAGTCTATGGACAGAGTAAATAAGACAGTCCTTTCTACAAAGGGTTTATGTGATAAATAAAGTAAGTTAATGAGAATATTTCAGTTAGGAAAAAAAAGAAAAATATGATCTCACAGTCTCACTCTGCTGTTAAATTTCAGTTAATCAAAGAGAGTGACAAAAAAATTCAGAAGAAGGAGAAGAGCAGGGAAACAAGAACTTGGAGTACAGTTATAAGGTGATAAGGTGATGTACAGCATTACATATAAGAATTAAGTAAAAGAATCAGCCAATTATATTTTACTGGGGTATCAAATTAATTTATAGCTCCATGTAGATGTATTATATCATATCTTACATTTTAAAGGCATTTAAAACAGTAGCTATGAAAGAACAGCATCAAAGGGACTGCATGTTGATGTAATCACAAGAGGTTGATGGATTGATTCAATTAATCAGTGACTCATTTCCAAGAGTTCTGCAGGGATTTATTTACCAAACACTTACATTGTTTATTTTGCTCTCTGGAGGGTTTGTATATTGTCATTTTTCTTCATTATTTTTCTTGTTTCATTCATCAATTCCTGACAAATGTTTTCATGCTGATATGTGTCATGTTAGGCATGTAAATTGTCCACATTTACTGATTTAAAGCAGTACACTATAAACTTTCAGTAGCTGAGAACTTTTGTTTATTTCCCTCAGGTCCTGAGAAACACTAGCCATCTATAATTAATCTAAAGATGTGTTTTCCATTTAATCTTTGCTTTCAGTGTCTGCTCAACATGACAAAGATGTAAGTTCTCGTCTAGCGTAACCTGCTTAAACTTTAGACAAAAACTTACTATGAAAAACGTTTTGAACACTGTTGATGCTAAATAGAATAACTGTTCCCTCTTTGGTTTTTCCTTATATTTTTTAGTTCAAGTCCAGGAAAGCAATGCAAGAATGTTTTAAGAAGGTCAGCAGTCTCACCATGTTTTCCGCAAGTTTAGATAAGTTTTTACAAGGGCAAGTAGTGATAGGACAAGGAGGAATGGCTTTAAAGCGGAAAGAGGGCAGTTCAGATTAGCTGGTAGGAGGAAATGCTTTCCTTTGAGGGTGGTGAGTCACTAGAACAGGTTGCCTGGAGAAGTGATGGATTCCCCATTCCTGGAAGTGTTCAAGACCAGGTTGAACAGTGAGTGAATCGACACATACAGGTATCTACAGGCAACCATCAAACAACAGCTGAAATGCAAAGAGTGCATTTATTTCATTACCTCACTAACAACATCAAGCAGCAGAGACATACAGGGACACAGGTTCCATCCTGCTTAGTTCATCCCAGCAGGTAGCAGAAACCTGTTCTAGTGGAAGGTTTCCCTATCCATGGCAGGGGTTTTGGAACTAGATGATCTTTAAGGTCCCTTCCAGCTCAAACCATTCCATGATTCTATGATTTTCTATGTTAATACTGTCACAGTATGGGCTTCAAATTCAATACATAGAAATGGTCAAATTAGGTTAAGACGCAGATTACAAAATGGCAGATACTGGGCACAGCAGAGGTCTCTGAAAAATGAAGAACTGAAACTGAAAGGAAACTATTCGTTGAAAGTGCTGAATCTCATTTGGGCAAATATTTTTTTTTTAAAACTATCAGGAAAACTGAACAGCTAATTTATTTTTTTTTAATTAACATATTTATTGCATGCATACATGCATCATGAGTGTTATTCTCAGGCATCTTCAGCAGTGGTCAAATTCTTACTTCACTTTTAGGTGGGTAGGAACAATTTCTCAGGAAAAGTGAAAGATCACAGACCCAGTGACAAGAGCCCTGGCAGCCTGCATCATGTGACAGCCTCCCCCAGTGGATTTAGAAAATTCCACCCTACCTATTAGACCTACTATAACAGACAGATGGAGACAGACACCTCTCAGTGATACCCAGTGACACACACGGAAACACAGGAGGTTCCCTCTGAACATCAGCAAACACTTTCTTACTGTCAGAATCACTGAGCACTGGCACAGATTGCCCAGGGATATTGTGAGGTCTCCATTCTTTGGACCCCACAAACCTTGACTGGACATGGTCCTGGGCAATGCTCTGTAGGTGGCCCTGCATGAGCAGTGTTGTTGGACTCAATGGTTACCAAATGCACCTTCCAGCCTCAACCATTCTCTAATTCTGTGATTCACCTCTGATTCAAGCTATACTTTTTCCCCCATTGGAAATACTCCTAGGGTCTCAAGAGGATGCAAAAATGTTCCTTGTTTGTCTGAGGGAGACTCAGAATTAACCTTTGGAGTGAAAATAAGATGTCTGCATATTAAGAGAGGAAAAAAAATAGTCAGTTTCTAAAATGCGTTGATTATTATTTTTCCCTTATTTGAGTCTCTTATAGTTGGCTACTTGGATGAAATCCCAGCTCCATTAAGGCCAGTGGGAATCTTGCTGTTTGTTTCAGTGAGATTTCAAGATTGCATACTTTGCAATTAAGATGCCTGAATATTTGCTTTCCTTGAAAAACAAAAACCCACAGCCATTATCCTCAATAATTTTTAAATGCCCTACAAAAATTGAGATTGTTTTTTCCCTTTTCTTGCTCAGCATTTGTGAAATACATAGTCTTGTGATACAAAAACTTTATCTGTACTCATTTTTGGTGACCCATATAACTTGCTCATTGCCACATTTGTGCCAGTACAATTTTTCTATCACTCCCACTCCTGTGCATTTCATTTCATGTGAATGAATATCACCCAGGGGATTAACACGCTGGGAGGCTTTCTTCAAAACATGAGTGTTAGGGAGAAATCAAAAGACATTTGCATAGCTATTTGGCCAATGTGATAGTAGGAGTCTGCTACATAACCACTTTTCTCTTTATAAATACATGTTAAATATTAGTTGTAACCCAGAATTCTCAGTGTAAGTATTTCACATCCATCTAGCTTCTTGCTCAGTTGCACAGAGCTCCTCAGACTTGATAAGATTTCCATTGAGCAAACTAATTCAGCAGCAGGGAAATTTTTGCACATAAACAGAAAGATAAAGCACCATCTCAGAATACAGTCTAATAATATCCAGTGCTTCTAGAAATCCAATACTTTTTCAAAGGCATTTCTCAGCCTGGAGTTTCTCCTGTGCAAAAGGATTTCTTGTTCATTAGTTTACAGCCTGAAATGCAGTTCCTGACAAAACTCTGTCTGGGTGAGACTCTCACCCTGACAGCCACTGATGTGTACAACCCATATGCTGCTCTGTGAAAGGATATAGATAAGAAACTAGCATTGCTCCTTCAGGCCTGTTCCCTTGAGCTTGTCCTTCTCACACCTGAACACGTGAGAGGGCTGTCCCCCAACAGTCTCAGTTGTCATGGGCACATTGAGTTATTGAGCTGAACCACAGGTGAGTGCCAAATAAAATTAAGTAGGGTCTCTACATCCTTAGTGGAAAAGCATCCAGTGTGAGAGTGGTGCTGTGCCACCTGAGCAGGGACAGATCTAGGCACAAATGGAGTAGAGAATCCTTCAAGCAGGGGCAAGCAGGGAGGGTAGCAACATCTTCGTTCCTGCTCCCAGCTTCTGCCAGAGCCCCAAAAACTCCCACTCCCTGTGTTGGCTCCATCACTAATAGCACCCAGAGCTGACCAATGGTACCATCCAAGAGGTCACATCCTCTTGGCACCAGCACAAAGAGCAATTCTGCATCTGTAGGTATCACTTACAAAGTCTCAGTTTTAACTCAGATCATGTCTTTTTTGTAAGAGAAGTCGTCAGACTTTTGTCTGGCTACAGCTTTTTACATTTGAGGTGGAAAAGCCTTGCTTCACTTTGCACTTACTAAAGAGCAAGTTCAGTTAGAGGAGGTAGTTTTGACAAGCAGGGACAACACTCCAATTTTTTTGCACTAGAAAAGCTATAGTTCAGGTGTACTTCTGAAAAATAAAATATAGGTGAAAAAATATAATTCACTGTTTGAACTTGAACATATTCAAGTCTCCTTTATGGATCTGAAGACGTCCTGAGTCGTGTGCATAGTTATTTAGTGTCATTACTTTTATGAATGCTTATTGATGTAAATACATGTTTCATTTATTATATTAAAATTTCTCACACCAGTGGGGTACCTTTTATATTTAGAAATACATATTACATTTAGAAAAATCAAAGGAAATAGAAGGAAAAGCTGACATCAAAGTATTCTACAGCACCAGCATACTGTTAAGTGAACCATCAGGATCAATCTCAAAAACCATCCCCAAGCTCAGGACTATAAACCACTTACACCAAAAAAAGCTCCTCAGTCCTGGAAGTCATACAGTTATGGCCAGAAGCTCTGTTGACCTCAGGTTGTTAAAATCTACTTAAATGGCTGACTGGTCACTGTCCCAGATCATCTCCCAGTCCTATCGCCTTTGTTGTCATTTGCATTCATAAGGGCCCTAGGTTTGTGAAATGGAAGTTCATCATTCAGTTTTTCTCCCTGAATTATTTGCTTTTCATCTGTATAGTCCATAACAGAACCTGGAGAAAGAGACCAGGCAGATTCCTAGAAGGACTTGCAGGCATGTATAACAAAGGGACTCCCTGAGGAAATACCGATGGTGAAGGGCTCCTCAGGCTGGGCCTTCTCAAACATTATGGGGCTGCTTGCAGTTGTAAAGAACTGGACTCAGCAGCCCAAGCAGTTCCTTCAGCCACTTCATTTCTGTGGTGTCTGTGAGGAGAGTTACCCTCAAATCAGAGCCCCAGTTTCACTGAAAGTCAGCATATCTTAAACTCTTCTTGGGTATTTAGCTTCTTGGGCCTTTTTGAATCCCCACTAATGTCTATTTTTATTTTCAAATTGCTCTGAAGTGAAACAAAAGGACCTTTGAAAATCAGGGCCTAGTGATTAGACCCTGTGGACAGGTACACTTTGCTTGTCAGGCTAAATAAATTCGGTAATTTGATTCAGCCCTTGAGTTTCAGGTCTTCACATGTATTACACTCTGCTAATTTCCCTGTTATTTTTCACAACTTTTATGAACAAAGAAATAGAAACTTCATCCACATCTGCTCTGATACTGTTTGAGTTCTTGATATAACGGATGCATGTCAGTAATAACAAAAATAGCTGATCCGTGACAGCCCACGCTCTGTGACAGTTTGTACAATAATTTTTTACCCTCAAACTCCATCACTTCAGAATGCCTTCCTCTCCCATCTGTCCTAAACAAGTGGGAGACGCTTTTTTCTAGAAAATGTACTTTTTAAAGTACCACTCTGGAGGAGAGCATAACAACTCTGCCTTAAGAAAAACGCAGTTAGCCCTTACCATGTGTTGGAATGGAAGGTGCTACTAATTATAACTAAGATCCTGTCAGTTACCTGAATTCACTGGTAATTCTCATAAGATCCTGAAGAAAGTGAGTAAATACATTAACAGGAATGTGCCAGCAGCAAGTCACTGTAATTCCCTTCCCAGCTCTCTAAAACCTACTGCAGGCATACAGCAGCAGCAGCAGCAGCAGCAGCTGCTTTGTGCCACAGCCCACGGAACACCTGGGGCCAGTGCAGGCAGCCTGACCCAGGCTAGCAGCTGTCTCCAAACAGGCACATCCATAGCAGGAGACCAATGCAATAGCCGACAATCTTCTTGACAGATCTGGAATATACTGGAGATTTGGACAACAGTGGGGAAAATCTGTCACTCAGGCTCCTTTACCTGAGGAGATAAGGGGGAAGAAAACCCCTTAAGTAAAAAAGGGTATGCATTAAAATGTGGCATCAGCCTCCCTGGGGGTTTGGGTATGCTGGGTTATGCCATGCTCTTTGTGGAATCCTAAAGAACAGAAATCTTTCTGCTGAGACACGACATGCTGTTAATATTTCCATAGAGCCAAGTCTTCCCTAGGGACCATTCCTGCAACCCTGGGCACACAGGACCTGTGTGCAAACCAGAAAGGACTGCTTCTCGTGAAATAATAACCATCTTTGCTCCTGGGACCTTCTGGTAGCTCTCTGGAAGCGTAAACAGGCCTTCACAGGAGCAACAGTGCAAAACACACCCACTTGAACACTCCTGCACTTGCTAAAGGAACAAAAAGGTGGCTTAGGGAAAACAAGAACCTGATCCAATTCTCAGCAGGAGAGCAGGTTAAGTACCCTCCTTCTTCAGGGCTTTTTATTATTATTCATAAATAACAACAGGTGCAGTAGCTGATTCCTTTTTTTTTCAAAATACACAGCAATGCCTTTTTGGAGAGGGTTTGAAAGACAGGATTTTTCAGGCCAAATGCAACCATGGAACCACACTGCTGGGTGACAGAGCACAGCAGCTCCCTTACCCTTTCCGGGATTTGATACAATTCACATTCCTGCACAGAGGGCAAGAGAAGAGGAGGAGAGGGAGAAGAGTAGAAAAGATTAACAGACTTTGAAGAATGCAGTATATTCAGTAAAAGCTTAATGAGATAATCCCATGGTAACCGTCAGGCTTTGGCTTTTGTGCACAGCTATCTGCAGAAATGCTACAAGCACATGGCTGGTTTGCTGCTGACACTTTCTGTTAAAGAGGAAAAAATCTGTGAGGAGGTCTGGATTACCCACAGGCTTGGCAATAGGACCTAAATATAGGGGAATGGTGTGTGCATGGTATGTGCATGGTAGATGTACTCTGGTGGCCTGGAGAAGATGGTTTCAAGGTATCTGGTAGTGTGTACTGCAGCTGTAGCATAGTATGGGAAGTTAAAATGGAAGATGGGGAGCCTAAACTGATTTTACCACAATTGGATCTTTTTTTCTTTCTCAAAGAAGACCTAACAGATTTTGCAGAGTCAAAAAATAAGCAACTTCAGAAACCTTCAACATTTTTTTTACTGCATATACAGTATTTTTTTTTTCATGTAGCAGGTACCATTTAATATCAGGAACCAAGTAATTTAATAGCTGTCTGAGTGAAAAGTCCAGAGTCTTTTTTCTTCTTTTTCTCATCCTGAACAGCCTAACTTCACCTTAACTTCCATCCAGATTAGTGTCAGTCTTTGGTCTTAACTGCTCTGAATAGAATGGAAATCAACAGCATTGCATAGGAACAAATTACTAACTCATGCAATGACAGACTCAGAACAAAGGTCTTCTTCCAATTTCTCTTGGCTGTGACAGCTGACAGTGCTGTCCTACTGCACTGGCTTCTGGAACGAGTGATCTAGGACCAGACTAGCCTGAAAGAAGTGTAACAGGATTTCAAATTAATGAAAACTTAAAAAAACCTTTTTACTAAGAACTCACGCTTGGCACATGCTGATAGTGACCAAGAAGCATTTCTTAAGGGTTGCTCACCATTATTCTCTTGAAAAAGTAGTGTTACAGATATGTAATATCTTGCATTGCTGCAATACAACTGCATTCTGTCACACGAGACCTGCAGGTGCCAGCCCTCACATTGCCGTACATGAACTCCAGTGGCACATATTAGTTGGGGAGTTGGAGAGTCTTAATGCAGCACTCCACTCGGGAGTTTGGGGCATTCTGTCGCTGAGGAATTTGCAGTCTTCACACATCTATGATGGCTTTGCAGGTCTGAGTCACACCAGTGAGTCATGCTGTCAGCTAGTAGTCGGGCGTCAGAGTCAGTACAGCACTCAGCTGCCAGGCCATCTATGCCTGCCCCCACTGCTTGATCCCTGCGTTTGGCTGAGAGCAGGGGATATTTCTAGCCACCAACTCAGTAGCCTTTGTTACCTGTTCTCGTTGGTCAGTAGAAAAATGCCCTAGATTCAATCAGCATCTTACAGGGACCTTTCAAAACCTGAAGAGGAAAATGGTTAATATTTATGAGGCCAGCCTGAAATAGCTTCTGAAATGGAAGAAAAAGAGCAGGCATTTTCTCTAAAACGATGGAAAAACGTCAGGGAACTACTTATTGGCTTTGGGACTCAGTGCAAAGAAATGAAATGGCAGCACACCTCAAAACTGCTTCGTGCGCTGACTGAGTCTGGGCTGTGTTGTTCGATTTGTTCAGCTGGCAAAGCTGACATGACAGTTTCACACTCATCAGAATTAGGGCCTAATTCCTTAGGCAGATCACCTCTCTTGGGTGTTGTCTTTCCAAATAGGACTGTAAGCTGATGTAAAAAATCTGCTACCATGTCTTTTTATTTGCAAAGAATCCCTTGGAGTGGAAGTGCATCATTCTTTCATCCCATCATTTGCAATTTTGGTACTTAATTGAAAATAGTGATAGCAGCCCTGAAGTTTCTTGTCAGTGAAAGGCTGTTTGTCACAATGTCGGCCTCTGATATGTAAAGGCATTTCAGAAACCAAATGAGAAACAGTCCTGGGCAACCTGCTCAGTGCCTCTGCTCAGCCATTTGTTGGAGTATCCCACCTCCAGAGGTGCCTTCCTACCTCAGCCATTCTGTGACCCAGGCAATTGTGGCTTCTTGCTGAGCTGCAGCAGCCATCCTTTTCAGCCAGTAAACAAAATTTTCACATAAGGCAAGCATGGCCCTTCTTATAAACTCAGTGTCTATATACTTCTGTGTTACATAAGATTAAGCATACAAAATTGAAAAACATACTGTTCCAGAATCACAGCTTGTAGAATACTTAAATCGCAGCAGCTCAGTACCTGCCTTGAATGCATAAATGGTGATGGGAAACAATTCAAGATGTAAGACAGTAAGGTGTCTGGAATAGAGAGTACCCCAAATGCTTCCTGTGAGATTTGGAGGACCTTAGCATAGTGAATTGCTAGATCTTGAGCTCCTGTGTAGGATGGATTCTCCTAGACACCCTGAGTAGGTAGTGGGCTCTGTTCTACTTCTTTCTTATGAAGGGCACCACAAGTTCATCAACAGCTAAAAACGGAAGGTAAGTAATAGGAAGGAGACGTGTGCATAGCAAAGGAAGATCCCTAAAGTGTGAATGAGTTTTAGATAAGGTGGAGACACAGGTGAGAATATTTCATATCAAGAGAGATCCTGGTCAGTTTTTACAAGATCAAACCACAAGTTAGTTCCCCGACTTCTTACCCAGATGTAGGTGGACACAGCTTCCATTTGAGTCTGTGTGACAATGCAGTTCACTCCTTCCATGGGAAATACAAGCCCAAGCATGGGACATTCATTTAGGAAGCTTGCTGTGTAGAATAAACGTCTCATGTTGTAAGTGAATGCATCTTTGGGATCTCTGACCAGAAGCTCTGTATACATGCTTCCACAGTGAAGATGCAGCTCAATGAAACCACAGGATCTGAATCCGGATAAGGATGCTAGGAATTAATATGGTTAAGCCAAGGTGGGAGACACCTCAGCAGATGCTGTAAAAGTCCCCTAATTTTTAAGTTTGGATTTTCTCCCACATCTGTGTCATGGTCTGTTTTGCACATTCTTATGTATTGTCACTAGGTTAAACAAGGCTGTGAGCTATGTTGCTTGTTTTCTCCCAGAGATAAATGGCTTGATGGGAATCACCTTCCACACATAACAGAGCCTGTGTGGTCAACACCTGCCATACTCATACAGACACAAGTGGGGCTCAAGCATCTGCGATTTCACAGAGAGGCGCCCCTCTTTTGTGAAAAGCCCAGGGTGTTCAGTTATTTCACTGGAATGGCATGGCTTTTCATAATCCTGTTTTGGAAGGAGTTTTGTATACTGGCACTTTTATCACGAGTAGTATGTCTCCTTTTTTCCCTCTGTTCACTCAGCTGTTTTATTTCACCCTGGTGTGAGGTTTTGGGAAGGAAAACACAGTCTTTTCACAGAGGTTACAGCTTTGCATTTTCTGCTTGCCTGTGAAGATGAAATGTTTGACTCCAGAAGTGTGTGTTAGCAGCTTAATAAAACAAAAGAGGTAGCACTCTTGACCACCTTGAACAGTATCAGAATCTGCTGGCGGAGTTGTGCGCCCTTCAGCCAGCCCCAGGGAGGGTGAGCAGAGCCAGTGGCTGGCTCTGCCCCTGTTGGTCTGTGTGTGCCTGCATATAAACCAAATATGCTTGGAAATCTTTCAAATATGCCCTGTGGTTCATTGTGTGAAGTGAGGTTGTTATTGCTACTTTAGCTCATTAATATCGCCTTTGTGTCACCCAGTCCAGAGATCATCAGTCTGTTGGAGCTGCCTCAAACATATTTTTGTAATAATAATCAGGCTAAAGATATCCTCTAGATCAGTTATCCTTTGTTCCTGGGCTCTCTAAAGTACATCATCTGTTAGTATAAGAGCCTCTGCTTCTGCCTCTAGCAGTTTTCATAATGGAAGTATCTATTAATTCCCTAATGCAGATCAACTTATTCAAATGATTCAGATGCTGTTATACACATATTATTGCCATTTAAAAAAAAAAAAAGAGATACAAATTATCAGCATGTCCTAACCATGTCTTGTCTTTCATGCACCTTTGAAACTGGTGAAGTATGTCTGATCCTCAGACTTCTCATAACATCATTGTCTGATCCATAAATCTTTGCAGATGCCTGGAAGCACCTTTCTTTAGTGTCACTGCTTTCTTTACATTCATTTTCAAGCTTAACTTTGTTGTTTTCCTGCTCCTGAGGTCCTGATAGGACAGGAGAACTTGGTTTTGGACAAGTCATCCTGACCTATTCCTTTAAAAGATTCATCATATAAATGTTCTCTATTTTTCTTTAGCATTTCTGCAATTTGTTTTTGGGGCTTTTTGTTTGTTTGTTTGTTTGGTTTGGTTTTTGGTTTTTTTGGTTTGGTTTGGTTTGGTTTTGGGGTTTTTTTTGGTTTTTTGTTTTTTGGGGGTTTTTTTGTGGACACCAATTCATGTTGCTACAGGAATTTCTCTTCTGGGCTTGTATTTCACTTTGAAGTCATGCCTTTGTAGGTTTATGATCACGTGTGAAGTCTAGATGGTGCAGAAGCTTAAAATTTGTCAAAAATATCCCCTAAGGTTTGTGATCTATTTCAGCTATACTGCACAGTATGTACTGACATCCAGTGCCAGTGGTAAATTCTTTTCTATTTGAGTATAATTTTTCTGTGATAGTTCTATGCTCTCAACCCTTATGCCCCCAAAGTGTCTCCTATAAAATACTGCTTCGTCCACTATTTACGGCTTATCTACCTTTTCAGTGTTGTGACCTGAATTTCTAGGAACATACCCTGGAACACATCCAGTGAGTTTGTTGCTGCCATTTATTTTGGTGTCAAAATGATGCAGCTCCTGTATTCTCAAAGTTCTCATCAAATTTTCTCAATAAGATGTGCTTTCAATTTTGGGTTTTATAATAAGGATCTGTATAAATCTGTTAACAGGTAAAACCATCGTGTTTATTATGGATTCTGATTTTTCCAGCAAGAAGTTGGAGATTTGAGAATGCTTTATTATCTTCACTTTGAGCAGGTTCAGAGGTATTTTTTCCTAAGGTCTGGCCAAAGTTATTCACACAACACCTACTTTTATTTTGCTGTGATTCAGTTTTAGGTGGCACTCCATCTTATGAGTTGTGCCATTAGGTTTTTGTTGAGTATCTCTATATACTAGATTGTCAACAGCAAGGACTTCTATTCCACCTAATATTTCACTGTACCCTTTCTGGACTTGTGTTATATGAGTACAGGAGAAGGTATATTCTGGGACAGTTGTCTTCTAGACAGACAAAAGTGTGTACTTCAACTCCTTCTTCTTCAGACTGTCTAATCTGACATGGTATCCCAAAGCAGACTTTAATTGCTGAAGCGGGCATGTAAGTGATGTCCTTTAGGCTGGTTAGACTGTAGATGGGCTGTAGGGAAGAAGAAAAGAGAAGCAAGACTTCTGCCCCAAGGACGAGGTCCTGTGTGATCACATAATCTAGCAGTAAAAGGGAGAAGACCGGGTGCTGCACCGTAACTCAGGCTCAGCAGAGACCCTGAGTTCTGATACTTGATTTTGGTAGCTACAGAAGGCCCATACTCCCTTATCTCACACTGTGGTTGGAAATCGCAGCTGCTGAGGCTCCCCCTTTTTCACTTATGCTCAGGCATATGCTGCTGCTGTCCCTTGTTAAGCTGCATTTAGAAGTATCTGAATCCTTGGAGTCTGGGAGGCATCAGGCATCCCTTAAACACACCAAGAAAAGCTTCCTCAATCTTTTCTGCTGGAAGGCAAGTTCTCAGGCATCCCATAGACTATAAAATTGTTATCATGCTTCCTGAAGCTAAGACAAATATTCTTGGGAATGGCTCTGTTGTCACAGCTATCAGACAGGCATCAAGACTTGTCCGAATGCTGACATCTAAACATTCATTTCCCCAGTAGGCCTTCATGACCTTATCAGCCTTGCTGAGAAAAACTATATGGATGTTGTGTCTTAGATTCAACATTCTGAGTTGTTCTGCCCGTTCTGGCAGAGCAGTTCAGGTAACATAACCATGAGGCTTGCGTACATTTTCTCATACTGCATTGCAGCAAAAGTGAAAGTGGCTGTACTGTTGCTAAATCTTCCATCCCTTCTCTGCAAGGACCTGAACTGCATTTTTCTCTCTGCCTATTCTGTGCAGAAGCCTTTGCTGTTATGCATTCCATTAATATCCTTATCCAACAACTCTGGCACAGATTTCCTCTTCTTTTGCCTTTTTCACTTTCCAGAAAAAGATGAGTTCAGGCCAGCAGATATCCTGAAATCATAGACAAATGGCCACTGTTCTCACACCGAGTAGCTGTCTCTCCCTTAGAGCAAGTCCAACATAACCAAAGTGCATTAAACACTAAATCCACGGGGCAGGTGCTGTCTGACTAATCTGCACGTGCACTGCAAATCTGGGCAACCAGTGCAGGCACAGCCATGGCATGACACATACACAAAATGTCAGATGCTTGCTGTTGATATATGCATTTATATGCCTTTTACCTGGGGACTTGTGATGACAAAAATGTGAGCCCTCTAGCTAACAGAAAATTTATCTGGTCTTTGAACATCATTTGTTTGGCAAGTAGTCCTGCTTGGGGCATTTTCTTTTGAATAATGTGGTCTGGCAGACACCACATACTTCCTGTGACTGTGCTGTGCCATATGCTTTCCTTCCACTGCTTTTTGTACCTTGCTGTTGTCTCCATACTTCTTTTTTTTTTTTTTTTCCATTTATTTCTGGCTATATATCTTCCCATCACATACATATCATGAAGGATTCTTTTGACCCAGGAAGTAATTTTTAGATCCTTTCCTGTCTTTTTTCACCCTTATTGTGTCCTCCCCTATCTGAAATTGCTCTCATTTTTCTCATAGAGAGGTTTCATCCGACTACTGCAGCTGCTGTTGTTTTGTTCCTTCTATATATATTTCTTGATTTAAATTCATCTGATGCCCAAGAACCATTTATTTTGCATATCTTTCTGTGTCTGTCTCTAAAATTGTTCCATGAAGTCCCTTTGCATCACTTTCAGGCTGTTTCCTATTTCCTATAGAAAATATCACCTTGTTTGTGTCTGAGAAACAATTTGTCTCTTTTCCCATGGTTCAATTCTGCTCATCTTGATGAACTCTAATTAAACTTTTCTCTAAGTAGCACCTTTCTACTTTCTTCCATACTAACCTTCAAGCTTTTCATGGACAGCTGCAAACTTAGCATCAAGTAATTTATTTTCTTCTACTAAATCCTGAAATACTTTTGTCCTAATCCTGAAGGTCTAGTCATGCATCAATAATTAGTTTCTTCTTCCTTTTTTTAGGGAAAAGAATTCTCCTTGACTGTACTGCCTTTCATTTGTGCCAAGTTTAGTGTCTGCACTCTTTCAAAACATTCCTGTAAGGAAGCAGTATAGTTTGAATTGCCGAATTATTACAAAATCAAAACAACCTACTTGTGTTCACATGACATTTCCAAAAGAGCACAGTTTAGTGAAATGAAGTAGTCTAAGCAGCATTAGGCAAAGTCAGTTCTCTTTGAACAGGACTCCTGGTTCCTTAAAGATTTCAGTTCCTAAAATCAGTGTAAAAGCAGCTCAAACTTAATCCCAAAACCAGGTGTCCTCAGTAAACGTAACACAGCTACACTGACAATCTATCACTAGTTCAAACAGTGATTAAGGAGCAGTTTTTTTCCAGAGAGATGGATGAGACAAATTCCAGATTCTCTCAAAGGAACTTATTTAGGAAACATGAAATTGTGAGCTGAGCAACTTGACTCTGGAGTATGCTGCTTGATGTTAAGATGATTTAATGGCAAGAAAATAGCGCAGATTTCCCTGTAGCTGTAGTAATACAGTCTGTACAACTGATTTCCAGGTTGTCAACTTTAATGAAGTTGAAAACATGCTGACAATTCAGTAATGTTTTCTTTTCAGCTGTGCAAATGCTGTGGCAACAGATTACAGCAGGATTGTAAGTACTTAATGAGAGAATTACAAAAAGAAAATCATAATTGGGATGAGAGATGAAAGAGAAAAAAATTAAATAATAAAAAAATTAATAAATTAATTTAATGAAAAAATAATTGTCATTACTCTAAGATTTATAAGTACAATAGCAGAAAAACTAGCCCATGATGTATTCCCCTTAGTGTTTTATGTACCAGTTTTAAAGCTGTCTTTCTGCATTTTTTTCATTAGGGGAGAAAAGGAAATAAACAAATGAACTTCTGCTAATTGTAACTGTTCAACAGAATGACATACCAAACATTTCACTGAATGCATTTTGGACATCATTATTCTGAGTTTCAGCATAGCCCGTAGTATGCTAATTTTGTTAGAATGATGTATGCTTTGGAGATCCACAAGTCTGTTTTGAGGTCAGAAATTATCATCATCCAAGCATAAATCTCAGCACTGATTTGCAGTAGAAATTTTAAAGCAAAATTGAGTTAAATCTACTTCTGGTTTCATGGAGGTATTTTCATCTCAGAAGGCTGAATAGGGAAGTTCAGTGCAGGATGCAAAGAACGATATCTATACAAAAAAATTTTGGAAATAGCTGCTGAAATTTAGAGAATGTGTGTTTGTTTGTGCATGTGTATGCATGTTGTGGGAGAAAGAGAGTTAATTCATAAAAGTATTGTAGATGACTCTTCTATCAAGAGTACAACTCATCCCTGTCCTCTGTGCTGTCCAATACCCATTCAAGTGTACAGATCTTTTGAAGTTTGACAAAATGATAAAAACTTATCCTGAACATGGAATAGGATATAGATCCAGAGTCTCTCTTCTAGCTTCTGGGATAATAAGTAAAGTAGATTTGGTCTATAGGAAAGCTTAGGATACCTACACCAATTTCTCCACCCCTGCTTTCCTTGCCCCTTGATGATGCCACTGACCAGGTAGCAGGGACAGATACCTTCTCTCAGACCTTCCTAGACCACCTCTACCATCGCTGATCTGATTTGAGGATAGAAAGCATTCTTGGAAACAGCTAAGTAGTACTATAAAGAATCTGTGGCATTATTTTCCACGTGCAGAAGATATCTTTCATTCCAATAGGTAAAATAAATGGCCTACAAAAAATTAGTTTTGCCTTTTGTCTAAACTGCTCAAAAGAGCTGCCATCCTGTGCCTGAACAGTTTCTATAAGGACCAAAAAAATTCAGAGCAGCCATCCAGCCATGTATGCATCACATTAGCAGGTTTAATCAGGTTCTACATCAATTGTACAATGGCAAGTACAGCAGAATCCTCCATTCATTTCTAGGCAGTTACAGTGCAGTGAATAATGAAGTAACTGGTTGTACATATTTTAAAATGTCCCAGATGTCTATCAATGTCATCAAAATGGAATTCAAACCATAAGCATTTCAAAAAAATAGGGAAGATGTCACAAGAGAAAACATTTTCTAAGATTAAAAGAATGGTCAGTTTGGAACATAAGTGCAGGGAGAATACAATACAGAAGGCTCTTGATTAATGGTGTTTATACAAATGTTAACAGAGCTTGCTATGCTGCATTTCCCATTTTCTGTTTTAAGAGTGCTAATCGTATACTTACAGCAGAAAGCTAAGTATTCTCTTTCCATCCAACCAAGGTAGTAGGCATGTCACCATGCAAGTGGAATTTAAAATTCTGGCACGTGGCCATTTGCTATGAATCATACACTGCCTCACTATCTGACACCCTGTAAACAACTATTTTAAAAACAACATCAGCAGTAAATATATTTAATTCTCAGAAGACCCACTACAATTACTTTGCTTAGTGTCAAGGAGTTTGATTTGCAAAGGAAACAGTTGGTACTTATCTGTAAATCTATTTAGCGGGAGAAGGCAGGCCACTATTTCAAGACTTGTTCAACAGTTTGATATCAGATTTATTTAACCACTTGGGATATTGTGGCAGGGAGAAGAGGGCTTTCTTGGGCTTTTCTGCATCATCTATCCACACAGCAAGCACAGGTGAATGCGGGACATGCTGGCTCAGTGCCACCACGCCATTAGCCTCTGGAGGAGCAGCTCCCATAGTCTCTGCACTCCTGGCAGCAGCCCGTGCTCCGGAGCTCAGCTCCGGTGAGGAACAGCTACAGCCTCTGTCGGGCCGAGTGTCACCTCACAACCACCCTTAATCACCCAGTCTCCTCTTTTCTCTTGGCTAAAGGGGAGATACTTTGGTCAAGAGTACAGAGGCAAGTTCAGACTTAGTCTGCTGGATTTACAGTGCAATGCCACATTTACTCTGGCCTGTGCATCGGCAAGTTGCAATATAATTGGAAGTAAATAATTGTTCTTTTAGAAGTGATTTAAGAGCCTGCTTACAAATGCATCATGTTCAGACATTCTGAAATTAGTATCTCCTAATACTCTGCCCTTTAACATATTTTCAAGCAATTGCTCCTCACTATTTTATACAAGATTATTCTACAGTTTATAGAGCCTTTGGAGAACTTCGTTTTTAAAGGGTTTAGGCATACATCAGTAGGAAAGAACTGCCGTGTTATGTTGCAGCTCAGGTTAAGTAACACCAATCAGTCAGGTCTCCGACCAAACAGACCTCTGTCATACTCCTTGGCTCTGCATGAGCTCTGAATTTTTAGTGCATTTTGAAGGTATTCACAAACAAACTCTTGTCCATGCTGTGAACTGAACAAAGGCTACATAGCTGTGATCTACTTGTCCTTCTGCCTTCTTACTTCAGGAAAAAAAAAGGTTTACACTATTCTACACGCTGTGTTTAAGTGAAAACTTCTGAATTTGTTTGAAATAAACTGGCCAGTGGGAAGAGATCACAGTTCTACTTGATTCCTATAAAGGTGAGGTTTGGGTGGGAGGCATTTTTAGATAAACAGTTGAGTAGGCTTGACAAGAAATTGAGGGAGTGGCTGATACCACCCTTCAATTTGGTATCTGCAGTGAAGACAGACACTAAAACCAGGTGTCATCACTGCTCAGAGAGCAACTCCTTGGGTGTCTGAGACACTAGACATTATGTGGTGCCTGAAAGGCACAGCTGGTGACTGTATCTGTGGCAGATCTCTGTACTTGGAGACTGTAATGTGATAACCACAAGAGTGCTAAGCACACGTTGCAAAATACATAATGTAATTTTTCTATATTTCCAAAGTTTAATTTGCATATTTATTTCAAAAAAATATTATTGAGGACATTGTTCCCTAGTAATGATTTGACTCTTCACAGCAGTAGCATGACAAGATGCTTACAGAAGCCCTCAGATCAGTAGTTTTGCTGTCTGCCATCATCCATTGCTCTCTTTCAGCTATAGTGCTTCTACATTCCTCTGTCCCACTGAATATTCTTTTTAAATGCACCCACCCACTTCCTCAGTGTGTCATTTTGAATGGTATTTTGTTGTTCGCCCAGCCTGATCCAACCAAAGGATATTACAAAAAAAGAAAAAGAAAAAACCTAAACAAACGCATACACTCCCCATGGGTATCTCGTTTATTTTTCTGAGATTTGAGGCCAGGTTGTTATTACTGTTTGCTTTTTTCCTCTGTCTTCCTAGGTATTTCTATTTATTCCCAGTACCTACATATCTCAATAGTATCTATACTATCAATGTTACCCATTGATGCATGGAAGATAAAAAACTCCCCTGGTGCTTCAACTTGCAGAGAACATAAGTTGTTTTCCAGCCCAAATCAACAGTTCAGGCTGTGTATCAACCTCATACTTTAGAGACTCTAAAGTTCCAGTCCTGAGTTTCAGCCAAGAGATAATTACAACCTTTGCTTCTCACTTTAGATTATTCACTAAGTTGTTAAATAATTCAGTCCACAGAATCACCATGAGCCTTTGGGTCTGAATGAGGTACATCCATATTTACTATCACCCTTTGATTATGGTGTTGCAGTCAGCTTTCAATTTGCATGACAAGTTTCCCTTTCCAACTAAATTTGAATTAATTTTGAGATTACAATTTTGTGCAACATTGTAATTAAAGGTGGGAGTGCAATCCAAACACAGACATCTATAGATTTTCCTGCACTCATGAATGTTGCAATTCTATTTTTAAAAGCAGTTAATGACTGTGGCAGGGTGTATTCCTTCCAAACTAAGGTTCTCTGTTGCTCATCTCCTTTTTATAAAAGAAGAAGGGAGGAGCCAGACCCAGGAAGTATAAGCAAAAGAAGACATAAAGAATGCGCTGCAAAACAGTCTAATCAGCCCTTTGTATCTTGTGTATTGGACACAAATAGAAGGATCTACTATTGTTGGTCTTCTTGTACCTTCTTTTGGGATTTTGATATGCGTTATCTTGACTCCATCAAAAAATCTTAATCCTGGTCCACAATGTTTTTTTACAAGAGCTAAAAGTACCTTATCAGCTCTCCACTTGCCTTCCTCTAACAATCACACAGTTACAAAGGGAATGAGACATGCAGCAGAGGGATTAACTACTTTGACCTGAGAGAAAAAGCTGTAGCGTTACAGGTGAGATTGTAATACCTGTCTCTTCTCAAAAGAGACTCTCACTCTCCTGATTGCATGTGATAGATTCACATTATTCATGGGATCAGTAATTCCTGGGATTCTCCCACTGTCACCTTTTCCTTTCCCCATCTCATTCTTCATAAGGCATTTTCCCACAGACACTATTAAACTAGAAAATGTATCCTGCCAACAGGCCCTTTTCAGCTAGGTGTCCTTTTCAGCTCAGAATAGTGCTAAAAAGCTTGATCTGAAATTATGGCTATAAACAAAATAAAGGCAAATCAAGATTGAATCAGAGTTTTTACACAGAAAACTGACATTGCAGGCCATATTTATAATTTTAATTAAAGGATCTTAATGCCTACTATTAGCGAGACTCTTTGTCAGATCTGCCAGCTTCTCGTTATATCATTCATTCTTTATTACTAAGAAAATTTTGAGAGAGTGGTAGAATCTGTGAAAATGTCATCTTAAGACATAAAAAGTGCATAGCACTGAGTACAGAAACAGTCTACTCACTGATAAAAAATGCCATAAACAGCTGTGGTTCTTGCTAACTGCCGAGTGCCATCTACTGCTGAGAGAGTAGAAGCTGAAGGCATTTCTTGCAAAATGTACACTTGCAACGACCTTCAGCTAGCCAGCACAGGAGAGAGAAACCTCTGCAGAGCCTCTGTGGTACTTCTGCTGGGTGTGGGCTTTATGCCTGTTCCTCTTCCCAGACTCTGAAGATTTTTCAGGAGTTGCAAGGGGCAGGAAGTGTCCTTGTGCTCAACTTATGCCTTTGTTTAGGCTCATTATCCACTCAATTCCTGGCAGCAGTTCTCCCTTATACTCAATGTCAGTAGAGAATGGAGGAGTCAGTACTCCCGCAGGATCCATGTCAGATGGTAGGAGGCTTTTCCCACTGCACACTGAAACAACCTACAGCCATCTGGCTGTCCCTTATTTCTCACCCAGTATTCTCATAGCCAGGAAAGCCACTTACAGGTATGAATCAGTTCCTGAAAACAGGAAACCTATTTAAACCTCTGCATGTGAGCTGGCTTTTGGTGGAATTTAAAGGTTCAATACTTTTGCTAAAACTCTCAAGCACAAGAGTGGAGGAATACACCCAGAAGTGTCCCACTGAGCTCCGGTGGTTCTTCCGGAAGGGCGTAGGCTTCTGCAGCTGGTGAGTCATATTTACCAAACTATTGAGGGCACCTCAAGTGACATGAGATTCCTGTGATCAGACAGCTGAATCAAGGCACTAGACAATATCATGCATGGAGGTTTTGGTTGACCTTTTTCCCCAAACAAGACACCTGTCTTTGTTCTGTTCAATGGCATCCAAAATAACTCTGGTAACAGTGAAAGTCTCGGCACCAAGCTCATGTGACATTGAATTTAGATGCCTCCATGGGAAGCTGAGCCCGAGCTCACGTGTTTGAATACCATCCAGCCACTCAATGCAATGCCACCTGTTCAACACCTCCATTTAATTCTTTCCTTGACACCTTGATGTAATTGCTGCCCTGACTCTGATCAGAAACAATGAAAACCTTCATGAAATTGTGAAAGCTTCCCATCTGAAAGGTTTTATTTACCTATTAACAATAAAAGGTTTGGAAAAAAAACCATAGTAAGGCTGTGAGATTTCTGGTTTACTTTTGTAAAACAGCGTTAGGAGCTATCCAATTCACAGCTCTTCTATTCTGTCTCCATCACGTTGCAGGACCAGTTTACTGTTGCTGGAGGTATTCATTGGTATCAGAAGGCTATACACAGATAAGCAGTCATGGTTTTATCTAAGTGAAGAGATCAAGGAACTGGTCTGGATTTTAAATTATAAATTTCAGAGCAAAGAGACAGTTTTGCCATTACATAAGGCAGCATTCAGGGACTCAAGGCTTTGGAAAGTGTAAGTTGTAAACTAGGAGTGAATGTGCATGACTCTGTTGCTTTAAGGTCTCTGCTTTTGTTGAGCAACTTTTCTTTCTGAAGCAAAGCTATTGCTCCCAGAGTGTTGTAGGCATGTCAAATAAGTTAGACCTCTCAGGTAACCACAGAGGCACAGGAGGCAGCAGTCCAGGGCAGGATCTGAGAGAACAGTGCAAGTCTCCTGTGAGAGGAAGATAGTGATAGGCATTGAACTGGGAATGCAGTCTGAGAGACCAAGAAAGATCAGAAGAACAGCTTAACCTTCCCACTGCAGTATCTAAATCCATGTAGAAAATCAGCATGGAGGCAGGAGAAACAAGGCAAGGGCACAGTCAGCTAAAACTCTGCAGTAGCTACAGCAAGCATCCTCAGAGCAGGAACAGTGGAGCAGATGAGCTCTCCTCGTCCTTCAATAACCCAAATGATAAAAAAAACCTGGTCAGATTGTGTTGCTGCCAAAACATGCTGTCTCTGAACCTTTTCTCTCACATAATTAGACCTTTTCTACAAATTGAAAATCGTAATCTATTCACGGCTACCTTATTCCCACACAATCTGATTGTGTGCAGTGATAAAATACAACTGATACTTCTTTTCTGAGCTTTTACCCTGCTTCTGTCTTTGAATCACATTAGAGACTCTCAGCAGGTATGAGAATCCCATTGAGCTAGACACCCCACTGGGACCATACGTAACAAAACCCTGTCTCCAAGGTATAGTGATGTGCTGCACACAACATTATATATTTTCAGACCAGGGTCAAAATGAGCAGTTGCCAAAGCAGAATTAGTCTTGTTAATGAGGCTTTTATTACAGGAAAATAAGTGAAAGTGATTCCTCATATCTCTCTTCCCATATAATAGCTCCTTTTGTGTAATGATCAGAGTATGGTAAAATATTGTTAGTGATTCAGAAGAACAAAGTAATAAAAGGGCTTGAGTAGCTTAGAGGGAAGAAAATGCATTGAACTTTGAAAAATACTTAATGCATCCATAAATAAGCTAAGAGAATATGTAGAGTCATGTAGACTCTCATAAGGAGCACTAAGAAGAGAGTAATGACTCATAAGAAAATAAAATCAAGAAGGATAAAAATACATAATTGCTCTACCCTTCCCCCCCATCCCTAATCTCATAAATATCAGGAGGGGGTACTAAAAGTTTTACCCTCCACAAAAAACCTGCAGTACTTATTTGGCAAATGAAATAGTCTTTAAGATGTTCCTAATGCTACATTTCATTGCTATGCACTTTTTTTGAATATGACGATTTTCAATGAATTCCATTAAATACATAATATGTAATGCATAGAAATATCATTTCCTTTATACATCTGAATTACTAGTTAAATTGGTTAGAAACATTTAAATGACACTACACTTTTTGAGTTTACACTGGTTTTTCTCCCAAGAAGTGATGTTTAAAAACAATATTTGAACAACTACAGCCTCCCAAAATCCCATGACTTTGCTAAAACTGAAATTTGTCTCCTATCTACTTTTTCTTTAGTTATGGCATAGAAAACAAGAAGAAAAAATTGGGGAAAGAGGGGAAGGAAAACCAGAATAAAAATAATAGGGATTGATATTGACAGAGGAATCCCTGAGTTCCTATCCTTCCTCTGAGCCATCTCTATTCATGTCATTCATGCCTGTATGTTAGACAGTATGAAGTCAGTGAGCAGCCCTTGGAGCCAAGAAGGGAAAACATAGGGTTATCCCAGCTATTCAGTTACAACAGTGCTCTCTTTGTCTTTTGATTCTTGTGAAGCACTTTTTGTTTCATGGGAAACAGAGTAACTTCAGCAGGAGGTACTTAGATTTTTATCACTGGTACGCTACCACTCCACAACTTGGGCCAGATGTTGATAGATGAGATGGAAAAAGAAAAATTCCATTCCAGGGAACTCCAGAGTTCATGCCAAGTTTTTGCTTAAAAACTATTCATTTAAATCATGTTCTCCAAATAATAACCAGAGCATCTCCGAGCTCCAGACAGGATTCTCAGGGTGCATGGTACAGAAGAGGGCTGGGTTCTGGTGGGGAGCAGCAGGAGGATCAGGGGATTGTCTGGGGCCCTTGGGGCTGGCAGACTGGCCAGCTACTCAGCAAACCTGAGTTTGGGGACACTTCCACTGTGGCAAGCAAGCAGCAGAAGCGTCAGGTCACCTATCACAGCAACAGCTTCCAGTCACAGCAGCTTGCTCCTGGCTGCCAGCACTGGCTATTAGGATTAACTCAGCTTTCATTTCAAATTATTTGATTTGATTGTCACCATTGGCATTCAGGACAATGCATGGGTCAGCAGCAGTAATAGACCAGTTACCAAAAACAGGCAGTAAATCACAACTTTTTCATGACTCCTACATTGGTGCTTCCTGAAATGTCTCTTTGCAGCTTTTCATACAGATCCACATGTACTAATGGTGGAGTCACTGGTGGGGTGTCCTCACTTGGGCTTGGCGTAGGTCAAGATCTCCCTCATTCAAAGCATGGCATTCTCTTCTTTGCAGTCACATGTGAGGCTGCAGCCTCAGCAGAATGGCACTGCTCTACTCCAGCAACAGAAGACAAGAAGAGAAACACCCAAGAAGGGACAGCAGGGGCAGACAAAGGGTTTTGTGCTGATTCTGGCTGGAGTTCATTTTCTTCATAGTAGCTACTATGGGGCTATGATTTGGACTTGTGCTGGAAACAGTGTTAATAATATGTGATGCTTTACTTTCTGCTGAGCAGTGCTTTCACAGAGTCAAGGCCTTTTCTGCTTCTCACCCCACCCTACCACCAAGAAGGAGATGGACAAGCTGGGAAGAGACACAGCCAGGACAGCTGACAGCAACTGACAAAAGGGATATTCCACACCATCTGGAACCATGCTCAACAAAAAGCTATTGGGAAGGTTGGGCAGTGGGTCACTCCCTGAGGACTCACTGGGCATTGGTTGGTTGGCGGTGAGAAATTCTTTTTGTTTGCACCACTTACCTTTCTTGGGTTTCATTTTGCTCTTTTTTTCATTATTATTATACTGCCATTATTAACCTCCTTTTATCTCAACTCATGGATTTTCTCCCTCTTACTTTTTTCTTTTCCCCCCAACTTGCCGCGGACTGGGGCAGGGGAGTGAGTGAGTAGTTGTGTGGTGTTTCGTTGCTGGCTGAGATTAAACCATGACAGTTCTTTTGGTGCCCAACATGAGGCTCAAAGAGTTTGAGATAATAATAGCAGCTTACCAGAGTGTATTAGAAAGGATTTATATCTATTAGCAATTATATCTATTGCAGGCCTATCTATTAGCAGTTGCAGGTCACAACATTGATGTATATGTTCTCAATATTAGTCTATCAGATCTGTGCCATGCAATTTTTTGCTGTAGATGTTAAAGCTTGGAGTTGGCTTTTTCAGTTTGTTGTGCGAGTAGTGAAGTTTTGACTGGGAGATTTTTTTTTAATTAAAACACTGACCTTGAGCTTAATCTGGTATTTGGGCCCTGCAATGAAGTCATTACTGTACTTTGGGTACCATCTCCTGGAGATAATTAACAATTATATTTCTTCCTCTAAGACACTTTTGTGAAGGAAATACAGAGTGGTACCTTCCCTACCTTCTTCTGTGATGTTTTCTCTTTCGTTACAACAAATTGCCAGTGTCTTGAACATCACTAGGTAGTTAGAATAGTTCTACTGGTATTTCCTGGGAATATTGCTTTGGTTTTGTCTAAGATTAACGAGCAATTTAGGAGTATGACTCAGTCTCTATGACAATATGATCATGGGGTGCGTAGCATGTGGAAAAATATGAGCAGGTATCTAGAGAATTTCTCACCTCCAATGGTCTGGAACTTCACTCCCAAATAACGACTGGATGATGATGAAGTGATAAAATTTTGAAAAACAAATGCTGTGGCTATTCCATAGTGGCACAGCTGACCACACCATGCTGGGCCCTGGCCAGGATCTGCCAAACTCTGCTTGATATTATGCAGCATTCTCAGGAAGAAGAAAGGGAAAGCAAACAAACAAACAAACATTCTAGCAAGCAGTTGGTAGTGAGAATGTGTTTATGGGTATTAAAAATGTCTTTATTGAGACAGTATAATGATGCTTACAGCCTAGGTGAAGACAGGTCTTAACATAGTATCTTTGATCATTTGTGTGAAAAATTCCTTCAAATTTGGTCAAATTATAAGACCATCACAAACCCACAAGTACAGCAAAGACTGGTTTTAGCCAAATAATTTGAATATTCTACCTGCAGCTGTTAAGTCATATCTTCTTGTGGCTTTTCCCTTCTTACCAGATTTTATATGCTATGTCCTCAGAATGGAAAAGCTTTTTTCCATTTTGGGCTATGGCAACTGTATTATATTTTCTCTGCAGTTTCTTTGCAGTCCCTCTGCAAGGATTTTTTTGATATGTAAGAAAAGATAAAAGACATTATTTCACCTCTGTTTTCCGTATATTTTCTTATACATTTGTTGTTCTTCCACTCTTTTGTTTCCTTAGAGTTCAGTGTAAGGGATGGTGCTGTGAAGGGTAGTGGCATCCCTATTATAAGGAGCATATGTAACAATAGTTTAGAAGTCTATCAGTCTGTTTTGGGCTCAGTAGTACTGAACAGTGCTAAGCAACACTGATGCCACCAAGCTAAGAGCTAAGGAAGTGCTGCAGTAGTAGCATATATTGTTAGTTCTAACAGTTGCTTGCAAGCTGAGACAGCTCCAGACCTGAGAAGGGACATGGCACCAGCTCTGCTGCATGTATCTGTATGTCACACACATATATCTCATAAAAACCATGGTACAATCAGTAGTGTAGTACATTGGGATGAAATGTGCAGGTAAGAAAAGCTTCATCCAGGGAGCACAGGGCTCCACTGGTTATTGGCTGGCCAGGAGTGTGCCGTGGTTGTGCTGCCTATTGCGCTGCCTGGGTGAAGGAAGCCACGGTGACCATATGTGACAGAGAGTGCAGAGTGCCTGGCAGAGGTGGCTTTTGAGGAAGAGCCGTCAGTACAGTAAATGCAACCATAAAATTAGTTTCAGTTTTTACCTAAGGAATGATAGCTTCATTATTAAATCCCTGGTTTAATCTCTAGTTCTACTAGGAAAGTTCTGATTAACCTTGGAGAGACACTGAGAAATTAAATCCTGATCTCAAGTATTTTAACATTGCCACCACAGCCTAGACATTCAGCTCTTCTCCAGAAGACTTTCAAAGGGGTTTAGAGGCCCCAGGGTAAACGCTGGCATTTGGTAGCCAGACAAATAAGTATAAACAGGTTCTAATAAATTCCCTTGGAAAATTAAACACTTATCTTGCTCAGGCATTTCTGAATAACAGAGCAGGTGATGATCTATATCTTCATAAGTATTTTAATAAATGTAGCTACTTCTGCCTCCTTTTTAGCTGCTCTCCTTAATAGTACTCCCCTAACACACTGAAGTGCAATGACTATAAATTTACTACTAGCTATGAACTGTTCAAACTTGAAATACTGAGGAAACTTTTAAGTCCCTACATAAGTATGCAAGAAACAAATGTTATAGAGCTGACCAAATTGCTGAATTTCTTGCACTGATTATAAATGCACAGGAGAGGGGGCTGTAGGACTAGACTGATTTTCACTAAAGGAACCTTGCAGAGCTGAGCACAGGATGATGACTAAAGGATTATAGGAATAATGAGAAAATAGCTTTAACTTTAATGTCAGCTATTTTTTAAAAGTTTCTAAAGAGTTTTGTAGCTAGTCCTATAGCCTTCCAACACCAATGGATGCTCTTGATCTTACCTGTATATTCCAGCTGCAGAAATATATCTTACAACTTTATTCTTGACTGCTTTGTGTGACATAAACACCTTCTAGGATTATGAGATCAGTGTGGCATAAGTGTTAGTCCATGCAGAAGACGAAGCCAGGTGGAAAACAGGCTCCTGGAACTGCCGAGGTAGGTCAGCTTGAAAAATGGGAATTGGAGAGCAATCGAGATAATTTTACATTTGTTCAGTAGAGGCATGGAGTTTAGAGATAAAAAGGGAAAAAATGAAAAAATAGATTTCCTGCTTTAGTATGTCCTTGTCCCTTTATTTTGTGCACAAGGTCTGTTCCAGGTAGCTTTTCTTTAGACTTTTTACAATTTTATTTGCAAATGGTGTAGCAGTAATGGCTGCATACCCCAGAAGTTATGGTATTTTTTAATATTATTCTCCATCTGATTGCAGTGGCTCAAACATTGCACCATGAGATAATTTGCTGAAAGATATTCTACAAACTGAACCAAAAAGATTACTTCAGCAGATTTAAACACAAGAATCCACTATAAAGGCTTCCTCGAGTATAAAAGAAAGCCCCCAGCAATGTTTACCTGGGGTACTTATCATGTCTTTATGAATAATCTGAGCTGTTGTCCAAAACTGTAACATATGTGCTGATGTTTTGTTTCCCACATGCAGGGTACTTCATCCAACTCAGACAGTTTGTTTTCTTAAACTGAGCTTTGGGAGCCTATGTCTTCTGCAGTGCACCACTTAAGAGATTAATGCAGGTATGGCAGAGCATTTCAGATGTCTCTGATGCCATTATCAGAGCTAAAACACATACTACAGATCCCTTTTGTCAATATTTGTTATGTGCTTGGACCAGCACACTCAAAGAAAAGACACCTTGTCTTTTAAATCAGAAAAGACAGAAATATTATGTCTTTTTCCCCAGAAAACAAATCCCACAGAATTTTATTTTTTTGCGAGTTTTATCCCTTTATCTTATATGAATGATATAAGATAAATGAACAACTGGTGCATTAGATTGAAGCAGCCAGCCAACAGGTAATTCGTGGAAGTATTTTAGATTTTTGTTCTACCTCAGAGGGAATACTTGATAATTTTTTTGCCTTTTTTCTTAGAGAACAGTAATGACTTATGGTTGCTTTTTAGCTGACTATTACATTTTTCATACTTAACAACTTTTCATACTTTGCATACTTATAACATTATTATAACACAAAATGCATAATTGTGAGACAGTGTGAGTAATGGTGATACTCCATGCATAGCAAGGTAAACCTGGACTTGCTATAGAGACCCACAAAAGTGAAGAAAAGTGCGCACCTCCTACCCCATCACTAAAAATGGACTTAGATGAGAACGAATTACTTGTCTTCCTGCTGCAACTTTTTCCATTGCTTGAAAGAAGGTCAAAATCAGACCAGATGCCTCCCTTTTAGGAGACCAATGCTAGATGAAATTAAATTCCTGGTCAAGGCTAAATCAAACCATGTTTGGATTAAAAAATTCCCTATATATCGTTCCAGTAATCTAGGTACATTTTGTCTCTTATTTTCTTCCCAGGCCCTATTATGAGATGAGACAAGCTATGTCCCTGAAAGCTTGACTAAAGCAGATGTCATGGTTACTTTCATTAAAAAATACAGTGGGAAGAAGAACTATATCCAGGTTTTATACAGTAGGTGACTTATTAGATAACTCACTCAAGATGTGGGAAATCCACATCAAAGCAATTCAGTAAAAAAGCAGGCAGCCGAAGCTGCCACCCCTGACAGCGTGATGACTCTGAGTACAGCTCTCCTATGCTGCAGTTTCAATGAGGCCAAGAGATCACAGAGCATGATTGAGACAATCGACCACACCACACAAAAGATAGAGGTCTTTTATCATTGTTTGGTCTTGGACAAAACTGAGGACTTTGGTGCTGTCATGAGCTGTAACTTGCCTTTCTACAGCAGGGTCAGTAAATCCCTTGATTCTTCCCTGCCTGCGTTCCTCATTTTGCAAAGCGGTTTTGCAAATATGGCACCATCCTGGCTACACTTACACTACTTGAAAGAGCAAACTTCAGGCAACTGAAGACACGGCAAGCTGTGGCTCTTGCCAGGTTCCATCCCCACTTCCCAAGACAGCCACCAGCACTGCTTATCACAGGGTGCTCCTAAAGGCACATGCTAGCTGTCCTGTGCCTGAGATGGACAGGTCTCTGTCTGAAGGGAGCTCTTCATAATCTGACTGGATACTGTATATACCAGCTTTTTTTTTTTTTGTCAGTTACTCCTCTTGGGTTTCCTATTCTTTATTTTAATGAAATCCCTATCATAAATTCACGATGTAAACTGTGCACAGAAGATGTTTGCGAAAAAATCTAAATAGCCTTGCAGTATCCAAAAATGGTGCAGAAATCTCTGGCACTTCATCTGTGAGATCCCTAACAGATACCAGCAAGTTAAGTGAGGCATGAGCTCCTGTATTAGGCCAGCTGGTAGTGCTACAGAAAACCAGCAAGCACAGAAACCTTCCTTCCCATCTCAGAGGAGAGCTCCCGATTCAGCATACAGAAAGGCCTGTGTGTCCCAGACAGGGGCATCTGTCTGAACCCAGGGCAAGGGCTGTGTGCCCAAGGCCACCGTGCCTGTGCACCAGCACTGCCCGATCGCTTTGGCTGATGTGTCAGCCAGCCTAACAAAAGCTATTATTTCTTCTTCAAATATTGGTGCATCTACATCCTTGGACTATCACAATTACATCAGTGTTTCCATTTGTATGGAATAAAACCTTAAATCATTCCACTAATAGGGAGCAATTTGTTTTCTCTCTTGGTCATCTTTTGTCTTTCAGTCAAGGTAACCCTGGCCCTTGCCTGTGTCTGCATCCAATGGATACTAAAAGAGAGCATCATGAGAAATCAGAAAGTTTCTTTTTGGATACACCTGGGTTTGTTTTCCTCCCTCCTGCAAATAGCAACTGCTGAAAATTTTTTAAAAGTCTGTTGAACCATCAGCATTTTTACATAATTCCTGCATTAGGGACAGGAGGATAGTAGGGAGGTGGGAAGACAGGAAGGAACAGTAAGCACTATGCTACACATGTTCATGGTTTATTTTGTATAATGCAGGCTATGTAAGAGTCCATCTAGCTCATGGTGCTCTTGCCAAAGCTAGCCATAAAAAATTGCTCAGGGAAGAGTAAGAACAGGACAAGTATGTGCAATGCACACATTTAAAGTTCTTCCAGACATCAACTATTTCCAGCTGAGCGACTTTCAGGAGGAGATATATTTTCTTTGCAATTAGTACATCTTCTACCAGCTTGTTCCAGGTCCTCTTTTAACATCTACCTCCTTTGGCTGAGAAGTTGGATTCATGCCTCACAGTGGAAAGAATCACATTCTTACTTTACCCATACCTACGCTGAATTTCGTCTGCCTTTTTGCTGCCAGCTCAGTCAGTCTTATGAATTCTTCCTGCAACCCACAATTTAGCCCTACTTCCTTAAACAAATTAGGGTCATCTTCAGTCTTTGACATTGTCTTAACTATGGTTGTTTATGAACATATTGAACAAAACAGATATCTGGATGGATCTGAACTACATTGGTAAAGTCTTCTTGCCTTCAAGGACTGACTGTTTCTTCAAATTATGTTTCCTATTCCTAAACAAGGTTTTTACATCTTCACTTCTATGGTAGCTACTGCATTTGAGATGTTTGGTCTGCTGCTAAACCAGAATATATTTGGAGGTCAAAGTAAAAGCAAATAGTATACAACCAGGTTTGGAAGCATGAGAGCAAGGTAAGATGACAAGGTTAATATGATTTCCTAGGCTGTCTCTCCCACTGCTTTCTGCAGAAGAGTAACTTCTGCAAATTCTGACTGCATCTAACCAGAGACGGAGAAAGAACATTCTACCTGAATTATTGGGGAGAAAAAAACCCTTGGGGCACCTAGATCTCCACCTACTGAGGTGGTCTGCACACTGTAACCTTAAGGGGACATAGAAAGTCCAGGTCTGTTGAAGGATCCACGAAGCAGCACAGCCTGATTGGCACTCACACTGCTCACACGTGCTGAGCTGCTGACACTTTTGGTGCACCTTGCAGAGTCCCAGTTCCTTGCCACATGCAGCTGCAGAACAGCTGTGCAGAGATGTCCTGCTGAGCCAACATGCTCTTCTGACCAGGGATGGGCTATGGGCAGAATCAAAAGGTGCCTCTCCCACACCACCCTAGCAGAGACCTTCCTGAGTAGCATAGTTGCAATGGCTGGGCTCTCCTGTGGCTTCTTGCCTCACATGTACAGAATCTCCCCTCCACTCTCTATCCAGAGCTGTTCTCTATTACTGCTGATTATCAGCTGACAAAAATCTCTCAGGCAGCCAGTCTCAGCAGAACTGGAAAAGCTCTGGATAATAACATCATGCCTCACTGGCTGGCTTCCCACAAGTGTGTGTGTCTGACTCTAATTTTGTTCCCAGGCAGCTCCTTGTTTTTCTTTTCTTCCTGCCCCCAAGTCTGAAAGAAGGCAAGTCGTTGAAGCTTATTCTAGGCCAGCTGGTCACTGTAAACAGACACCAGCTCTGCTCATAGCCCACATGCATGAACACTTACACAGGGACAAGCCTAACATCCTTGTATTTTCTCTGGATAGAAAATACCGCGTTGTATCTTCCCCACTGCCCCACTCTACTGCAACCAGGAGTAAGTGCCACCTACTATCAAATGCTCTCTCCTCATCCTCATCACCTTCCTCCTCCACTGGCCTTTGGCATGGATCCTAGTCATGGTAAAGTCCTCTTCTTCTGGACCAACCATTAGACTGGAGAAAGGAGTCCTCTCAGGAAATCTTCTGGAGTGCAAGGACATAAAGAAGATATATAGAGAATATAGGAGTTGAAGAGGAGCATTTGGAATATTCTCAGTTAGAAGGGACCTATCAGCATCATCAAGACCAACTCCTGGCCCTGCACAGGACACCCCAAGAATCACACCATGTGCCTGAGAGCATTGTTCAAGCACTTCTTGAACTCTGTCAGGCTTGGTGCTGTGACCACTTCCCTGGGGAGCCTGTTCCAGTGCCCAAACACCCTCTGGGTGCAAAAAACCGTTTCCTGATATCCAATCTAAGCCTCTCCTAACTCAGCCTCATGTCATTTCCTCAACTCCTGTCACTGGTCATGGCAATGAAGAGTTTGGCACCTGCCCCTCTGCTTCCCCTCACAAGGAAGTTGAAGACTGTAATGAGGTCTCCTCTCACTCTCCTGTTCTCCACGATGAACAGACCAAGTTCAGTTCTCATAAGGCTTCCCCTCAAGGCCCTTCACCATCCTTATGGCCCTTCTTTGGACACTCTCTAATAGTTTAATGTCTTTTTTATGTTGTGGCACCCAAAACTGCCCCCAGCACTGGAGGTGAGGCTGCCCCAGTGCAGAGCAGAGCGGGACAATCCCCTCCCTTGCCCGGCTGGCGATGCTGTGCCTGATGCCCCCCAGGACAGAGTTGGCCCTCCTGGCTGCCAGGGCACTGCTGGCTCATGTTCAATTTGTCATTGAACCAGGACCCCAAGGTCCCTTTCCAAGGGGCTGATCTCCAGTCCCTCATTCCCCAGTCTATACACACAACCATGATTGCCCTATCCCAAGCGCAGAATCCAGCACTCACCCTTGTTAAACTTCATATGATTGGTGACTGCCCATCTCTCTAATTTGTTGAGATCTCTCTGCAGGGCCACTCTGCCCTTGAAAGAGTGTATAGTTCCTCCCAATTTCAAATTGTGTCACGGCAAACAGCATTTTTCTTCGTTTCCATAAACACTGCTGAAACAGAGAGCAGAACCCTTGCCTCGGTATCCCTCTAAACACTATGTTGTAACTGAGGGTTTAAAACTCCTACTGGACCAGAATAAAAGACACAGTGGGTTGAGGAGGTCCTTAAGGAGGGGTAACAGGTGCTGGTTTTCTTAGTGGACCCTGTGGTACTGCTAGAGGCAGCTGAGGCGGGTGGATGCCAGGGCAGCACTCACCCACATCTCCTGGGATCCGGCTGGGTGAGTTGGAGAAGAGGATCACAATGTCCCTACAGGTGAATGAGGCTTCTTCTTGGGGCCCAAACTTGGAAAAAATGCTAAGCTTAAGGCCTGCTCTATTTTCTCTTGAAATAATCAAGCTATTCTAGAGTTACTCAGGAACTCTTTTGTCAAAAGCAGTTGCTATGACTTCTGCACTGCTTTGGGGCACAGAGCCTGCAGGGAGGCTCCTCTCTGCAGCATCAGGGACATCTTCACCTCAGCCTCTGTGGGAAAAAAGAACAAATTTATTTTGGGAACTGAGTAACAACAACAGGGAGCAAGTGAGTGGCTGTGTAGTGCTTAGTTGCTGGCTGGGGTTAAACCACGATAGTCTCTTGCCAGAAATAGTGCACAGCATTTGTCCCCGATATGCTTCTTGAGAAGAGGACTTGTGCTCAGAGTCCCAGCCATCCTACACTTACGCTGCCCATAAACCCAAGAGAGGTGCTTACAGCCATGTTCCTGGCCCTGATCAGCTCTGCTGGTCCAAGGCTGGGTATAATTTTAAATGTGGTACAAGGTGGGGTCCCTGGGAAACAAGAGAAGGACACCACAGTTCTCTGGTCCTTGGGCTTTGATGGGGACATCTTGGTGTGCAAAGCAAGAACTTACCATGTGAGAGCACAAACAAGTCCTGAGAAAAACTCCTGAGACCCCAAGTCTCTTCTACCAGTGCCGAGAAAGGCTGGTACTGACAGAGGACAAGCAGAGCCGGTTCTGAAGTGGCACATTCAGGTACGGGCAGCTTCCAGTGGAGACAAGTGTCTCCCTGTGCCAACAGGGATATTTTGAACCAGGTTGAGAAGAACACCTGGTAGCCACAACAGCACTGCGACTCCAACTGGACATTTTAATGCAGCGTAAAGATTGTAGGACAGACATGGATGCTTATGCCCAGATAGACAGGGGACACGGATGATTCCATTTACCTAAGTTCATAAAACAATTTAAGATATATTGAGAGGAATTACATTTAAAGCCTTGGTGAAACATTGAATTACAAAGCCATTTTTTATTAAAGTCTAAATAAAATAACAGCACAGCTTAGCAAAAATTATTTGGGGCATTGGAACTAGTGTCCTCCAGATATCAATACTACTGGTACAGATTGAAACATGGCATAATTCTAACCCTTGAACTCAATTAGAAAGTTAAGCTCATTCAAATGCTTAAGTAATATAACAGTTAAGAACTGTACTATTATATCTCTTCCTTTCCAGGTTTTAAGACAACAAAACAGGACATATCTACTGGCTAGCAAAGAAAAATGAAATTAAACTATGTTCTTTCCTTCCAGAGATGTAGTGATAAAATAAAATTTAATTTAAAAGATACACTACTTATTTGGTAAATAAAAATTTAGGCCAACATGCCTGTTCGATGTGTAGCAAGAAAGAAATTTTCTTCATTGTTCTACAGAGAAGTAAGTAAAATCCACTTACTCATATTTCCCCTTGACTGCCCCATGGATCTTCATCTTGGCCTTATATTCAAAATATATTCAGGCGTATTTACTATTAACCTATTATTTTTCTTATTCTGTAGGTAGAACTACACCATGTCTGAGTTTAAGAGCTCTACTGAATTTCACAGGGAATGGAAAACCTGATAGGAAACTCAGGTTATTCACTGCTAAGTGTCTTCCAAATAATTTTGCAAAAGGGTTCAACGTTTCTGTCACCAAATAAACATACAGAAATCAAATGTTTTGAAGTGTCAGTCACTCAGGGCCTCCACTGATGTTAATGTTCCTGGAAAGTCATTTGACTAGCTCTGTTAAGCTGGTTGTTTTCTTTGTCCCTGAATGGAGCTTCTCCTTTAAATAAAATAGTAAACAATAATCATCATTATGGATCTTCACAAAATCTTCTAAAATGAAATATTAAGATTTTACTCTCTTGTGTACTTTTGGGGATGTTTTGCTGGATGTATGAAGTGGAAAATCCCCTATAGAGCAGAAAATACATCAGGGCTTAAGGAACCCTGAGGACAAATGACTGAAAATCATTTATCCTAACTGATATTTCATCGTAAAATGCACTTATACCAGAAAAAGTGTATCTCCCATTAGAGAGTAAAGAGAGCTGGTAGAGCCTTGCCCTGCCTCACATTTAGCTCCTGGCTCTCTCTGCCCCTCCCTGTACCGGGGAGGCTGGTGCCTGCCACAGAGGAATGACCTAGAAGATGACTCTGCAAAGCAGGAAGTTGGGAAAGTCCCCAATTAAGAAAAATACTAAAGGGAATCTAGAGTTGAAGAAAATGTTGAAGTTCCATTGAAAGCAAAACGAAAGGAATGAAGAACATTTTTAAACTCCATTAGCTTCAATAAAAGTTAAATATGTGATTAAAGGTAAGCGCATACTTTTATGAGTAAGAATTCTTTAATGACCCTTAAATCTACAGCTGTCTCATCAACATTATCTAGAGTGGAAGCAGAAATTGTTTCCGGTAACCAGACGCTAAATTACTTGAAAATTAAATTCTATGATGAGCAAGGAAGAATGATTCATGTTAGAAATCTAAGTTCCCTCTCTTTCTGTCAGTTAAAACCAAATCTAAATCTTCACCTCACACACAAAATCCTTAAGGGTTTTTATCATTGCTAAACTACTTGAAAATTAAACTTTATGATGAACAAGGGACAATGATTCATCTTAGAAATCTACAGTTCCCTTTCTTCCTGTCAGTCAAATTCAAACCTAAATCTTCCCCTTGCATACACAAAATCCTTATGGATTTTTATTATTGCCCATCTTTATTATTTTATTTGTAGTTTTTATTTTCTTCTTAAAACTAGACAGAAGCAATCTAAAAACTATGTTTGCCCAGATTAAGGCTTCATAAAACCCTCTTAAAAATTGATGGCCTCATAAAGTAGCAGTCAAATATGCTGAAGTTGCGTTTTCCATAGCTTAACTGAGCAAATCTGTACGAGAAAACCTATGTCACTTTAAAACATCAGCAGCACATGCTGTCAGCTTTCATCCCACTACATGTAGGTCTCGCATCCTGTAGTGTCCTGTCCTCAGAGCAGGGCCAGAGCAGACACTGCTGTCCCACAGCATTGCTGAGTGAGCTGAGGGCCACACGTGGGGCAGGTGCCACATAGACAATGCAGCTGCAGAGCCCTGGTCCATCGTCCCAGAGGCATGTGGAAAACCTCCCCAAATCACAGGCCCAATAGCCAAGGTCTTGTCTTTATGAGCAGCCTTGGTGAACTTTATCATAGTGCCACCATCTCATTCAGTCAGGCCTTTTAGGGGTGGACACCATTCCCTACACACCTTGAAAGTAAATTGCAAGGAGGGAAATCCTGATCCTATTAAATTTGAAACTTGATATTCCATAATTATACTGGGGTTTTTTCCCCATAAAAATCTAAGGCAGCACTGGAACTGTGTCTCTTGTCTTTTTAAATTGTCTCCTCATCTCCAAGGTTCCTTCACCTTCTGAGCTATAGAGATCTGTTAATAAAAGATTGCAACAGGAATTTCAATTTATTGAGCATTTTGTTGGGGTTTTTTCCAATAAAGTAGGGAAAACCTAAGGAATATTTATACATTTATTATTTCTTGCCTTCCTCCTTGTACTCCACTTCTACATTTTCTTACATTGCACTCTGAAGAAGAGAGGGGAAAGAGCTGGGCTTTGTATTTTTGCTCTTCCTAATATGAGAAGTGTAAGGGTTTTATTACTTTTATGGAAAATATTGTTTTTTGTCTTAAAATGTTTATTATATTCTACAGCTTTCTATTCCAAGAGTTTTTCTATTCCAAGATTTGTACACTTCTATACTGTAGAAGTTGGACTTGGTTGCTGCCCAACAGCATTGTCCTAGTAGTTCTTCCCTTAAACACAAGATGTCAGGTTTTCAGCCAAAACACCTTGAAGCAAGTAAAAAAATGTTCTTGTCATTGGATTAATTCCAGTATTACTGGAAAGAAGAAAATCACTATAAAAATAAGCAATGGTTGCGCAGTCTCTATGACTGGTATAACAAGTCTTTGACCACTAGTTCTCTGTGTTTCTAAATTAGTGCCATGCTGGAGGTGCCAGACTAGGAAATTGGATCTCACACTCCACATCCTGGCAAAAAGCAAAACATAGCACCATCACTTGATCTTGGTAAATTTTATTTGATCACTGAAGGCCTACTGTGTCTCTTCTATGTCCTTCTGAAAGATGGGAGACAGACCAAAATAAGTATGCAGAATTATGAGGTTGAAATGAAATATAAAAATCTATCTGTTTAGAAGAACTCCTTGCTGAAAATAGATATTTTTTAAAACAGTCTATGGTCTGTTGTACAAAAGTAAAAGTGGGTCTGAGGCATGAAGCAGGATCTGGACCCAAATGTTTCCAAAGCTTAAAGCTTTTAATTGACAGCACTGGGGACCAAAGCTAACACTGCCATGGGAAAGTGTTTTTGTTCTTAATCTCTGATCAGATTCAGCATGCACATGACCTGGCAGCCAGCTGAAGGCATGGTTAGCCCTTGAAGGAGCATGTTCCTGGTCTGAAATGGCAGATGACACCCACAATCACCCTTCAGCTTTTAGTGCTTCATGCATTTAATAAAAATGCTTTTTTGCATAAGCCCCATGTGGATTTTACACTAGGTTCTACATTCATGAAAGGTTTCTTTACTAGTCAACTGATGCATTTCACTGGTTTTTGATTACAGATCTCAAAGTCAGTAGGAAAGGGAATTCAGCCTTGGTGAATTTAGCCTAGGTGAAGGAAAGCTCTCACACTGAGTTTTCATATATTGTTTATAATATAATCAAGAAAATATTAACTATAGAACTCCATATGTACTAAATGCATTTTAAAACAAAAACACGTAATGTTTGGTTTCCTCTAGGATACAGCCAAAGCTATTTGATTGCTTTAAAATTTGAAATTACAATACTCCCCTGTATGTAGTGAAAGCTTTTTGACCCTAACCCAGAAGAGACCAGAATTAAAGACTTAGAGTGGTCCCTTACTTTGTGCAGAGCTTAAAAGATAATCAGAGAAGGAACAACAAAAATACAAATACTAAAATCAAAATCTGCAAAGCAAAAATCCATAGCAGATAACACCACAATCACTTAATATATGGCAAGGTATCAGGCAGGACAATAATGTCCTGGAAACGTCCACATACAAAAATGGAGAAAGCAAACTGAGAAACAAAGAGATCTGTACTGATAAAGTCACAGAAATGGCTTTTCAGGAAGCAAACCTGTAGAGGAGTGGAGGCAGGACTTCCCAAAAAAAAAAAAAAAAGCAGAATTGGCAACCTACTTGTTTCCCCTCCTGAATTCTCTGCAACAGGATTTCCTCATCACATCATGTGGAGCCATGTAAATATGCCCCCTTTGGCTACGTGACAGGAATCATTTCCTCCACCCTGCTTGCAGGGAAGGAAAGCAAAAAAGAAAGGTCAGGATCTTGAGGATTTGTATTAGCAGATAGCACTTAGTCAGGAAAAGGATAAAGATTACAGGGAAGTGGTGCTATTCATCTGTAATTCTTTTTTCTGTCACACATACTTTATATGTTAATAATAAAAAATATGTGGAAAAAATCAATCTTTACTATTCTTCACTTTCAGTTTCTCATTGGTACTTACCGAAGGTATAAATATTTCAAAATGACCTAGAAGAAACTAATGAGCTGAAATTTTGCTAGCATCCACAAATGTGAAAGCAAAAATTTCTCACCAGTATAACTCCCAGGGAAAAAACTTGCACTGCAAGTGAGGTTATTAACCAGGAAAAAGCTTCCTTAACGGTCTGTTTGCAGGAATTGCTGTGATTGTTCCCAATATGACTTCTGTGTGTTCCAGTGCTCCAGCAGAGCTGGAACTGTAACCCATGCTTAACACAGCTGCACAGAAAAAGCCCAGACTCCTGCAGCAGCATTATGCCTAAACAGGTGACAATGAACAGCTGCTTTTATCAGCTCTGATCAATGTGCAGGAGTTTTGCTGTTAACAAACAGATTCATAAAAAACAATCAAAAAGGACTTTTCTAGTAGATTTTAGTCTCCTTTTCTACTCCTTCAATATATTCAGAGTACATTTAATATATGAAAGATAATTTCTAGAAAAGCATCTATTCTTGAAGACTTTAGGCACTACAAAATCTGTTACAGACTAGATTTGTACGTTGAAATATACTAGTTTACTTTCTATTATATTAAGACATTTCATTGAAACGAGACTAGCACAGTCAAGTTAAACTCCTTTGTAAAACTGTGCTGTTTGTTTTGGGTTTTATTTTTTTACCGTTACTCACTAGTTTTTAGTAATTCTATTTTCTCCCTGCTCATGAAATTATTGAATAATGCCAGGAGTCACACGAATGCCCATTGAACTCTACTGGAAACAGCCCCACCTGATGATCCTTCCCTACTGATATTTACTACTTGAATTAATTTACCAGTTTTTTCATCTATTTTACATGTATACTACTTCTGTTGCAATGTAATGTGCTTTAAACAATATTATGCAACATTAAGATAAATGCTCTACCCATTTTTCAATATGTGCATATGCATACTTAGTCAGCTTTAGACATTTTAGACCAAATTCTTGTACTGTTGATGTGACTAAAAAAGCTGAGAAAATGCTGTCTAGGAGTACATTATGTTAACATACACTGCTAACTCATTTATTTAAATAAATGCATGATGTTTGGAATATTTTTTATTGGCATTGGTGCAAGTGATACCAGTTTACCTTCACTAGCTCTGAATTGCATCAATTTAATTTCACTAATCTAAAATCATGCTGTTATTGCTGTGTTCAGATCAATTTTCAGCTGAAAAAAATATTCTATTTACTTTATAGATGTGTCCTGAAGGAACCACAGATAAATGTTTTCACTGGAAAATAAGAAGTACTCAATAAATGCACTTTATTAGTATCCTCAGAATAAAGCAAGCCTATAGCTGTTTCACATATTAATTACTTAACCAGTAGTCTTCTAGCATCAGACTTTTTCACATACAAAAAGTTTATAGGCAACAAAAAGAAGAAATCTGATTGCAACTACAGAGTTACTCTCCTCTTTATTTTTATACTCTCTCTTATAAGCAGATCAGCTCACTCCAAGTAGCAGGTGAGATCACACTAAATCAAGCAATCATAAGTAGCCAGATACCTCCTGATCTAATTAATAGAAAGAACACTGTTGTAATTATATTTACTATTTCTTTATAAAATCTGCCACTGTTCATATCAAAGTGAAACTTATTACTGGCACTGAAGAACATGATGGTGAGAATTCTCTCCACTAACCTACTTCAAGTTTGTCTGAGGTTTAAAGTGAAAACAGTGTTTTTTTTATCTTGGTGCTCCACAGCTGCATCAAATGAGTTAGGCTTGGTTCTTGTCCTCATGAACAGAGATTCATGTAACAAAAACCCATCACAACAGCTGATTTCCCAGCAGATAGCCACGTGAGTGGCTCCTTGGGAAGGCTCCTGTGATAGCTTGGCATTTCTGACTTTTTTTTCTTTTTTTAATGTTGCTGATAAGCATACCAGAACCACAAAACAAAGTGGAAAGCTTTCGCCGCAGCTTTGGCTTGCCAGCAGTCTCAGATTCCACCCTGACAGCTTCAGGATTTTGTTTTTTGCCCAGACAGTATCTTCAAACGTTACATTTTTTCCCCCAAGTCATGCTTCCCTAGGATAAGAAGTTTACTGATGCCCTTTTATTACACCAGGGATTGTTCTGACATTCCCATCGACGACTTAATCTCCAAACCACACAGCTAACCTTGTTGTTAGGGCACGATGTACTAACGTTGTGTCTAAAATGACTACTAAGAAACAACTTCTGAAGGGAGAGAGCAAACCATTTTTCACCTATATTTATCAGGTTCCTAGCTGAACTTTTCTTTCAAACCAGCTTTCCATTGCAGTCTGTAGATTTTCCTAGCTGGCCTGAACTTTCTGATAGAATTATTTGGGCCTGTTTTAAAACAAGACATGTAAGATAAGAGAATATAGGAAAAGACTTCTGGGAACAGTTTTTTCAAGGTTATAGAGTACTACGTGCAAAACGACTCGTGATGTTGTCTGTAGAATTATTACTCATATATGTACAAGAGTGTGGTTTTCAGCTGTATGCAGCAATTCCTAAGGTAAAATACATGCCATTTACCAACTTCTTTTTCAATGTATGCAATGAAGGCTTTAAGAATCAAGTTTAGATTAAGTGTGGAGAAGCAAAGAATGCTCCATGAAAACAAAAAGTCCATAGAAAAAATACTGAAATTCCCTTTCAAGGAAATTGTTTAACTATTCCCTGCTAATTGCTCTGTCTTAGCAGCCCTTCAGAAAAGACATGGCTCCTGACACTGTATTGTGTCACATACTGGATCTGTGTTGCAGCAAGTTCAGTATCAAGATTTGTTAAGGCAATTTGCTGTCTTGCCTGTTTCCACTTTTGATGCTTCTCCATCCCCACTGCAGCCAAGCTATCTGTAGAATAATCAATTCAGTGAATAATCAATATATTACACTTTAATTTTGCAGAGTCATAATTCAGACTCCTTTTTTCCATCCAGCTGAGATGTTCTTATCATGGCATTTCCACAGTGAAGCCAGCTTTACAGGCTGGAAAGCACAAGGACTTGCAAATTAGAGACAAAACCATAAAATGAACCTGTATTTTGACCTGTGATGTTATGAAACCAGCATCATCTCACTCTGCAGAATGATTTACTGAGTGTAGTCAGGCATTACTTCTTGTGACAGTAACAAAAATGAATCTGTGGAGAGAAATTACAGTATTCCGATCCTGCTGCTGAATTAGGTTTTATTTTCTTTCCTTGGTGTAATTGTCATGCATGCCCTACTAAATACTTGCTTTGGTATACTAGGTAAAATCCCACTGGAAATACGGACACAAGATCTGAGCAAGGGAAAATGTTTAGATCCCCGTGTTCTTACACAAAGAGAGCATGAGTTTGAAGGTGGGTTAAGTTCCTGGTGTTAACTTACACAAGTAAAACCCTCACAGCGCACACAGTGCTATTCAGTAATGACTACAGCCCAGCAGAAAAATTCTTGTGAATGTGGTGTTCTGCAGTCAAATGAATTAAAAATAGAGAGAAGTATCTGAACATATGTAATCTTACTTTTAACTATAAAATGTGCTATTCATGAGCTAATTTTACATGGCACTCTAGATGAGGAAATGACTGTGTTTTGTCTGTGATACAGTAGTACCTCGAGCATCAGACAAGATCAGGGGATTCACGGGGTCACACAGTGCCACAGCTGCCAACACTCCTTGTCACACACGGCTTACAGTCTAAATAATGGAGACAGGCAAAGGGTAAAAGGGGAAACAGAGATATAGGAGTATCTCATCCAAGGTCACATGACTGGTCAGTAACAGAGCTGAGATTAGAAAAGGGGTCCCCCTGGCCCCCACTCCAGTGCCCTTGCCACAAGCCCACAGTGCCCATCCCTGCTTGGCTGGTGAGAGCATCTCCACTTGTTACAGCAGCTTCCGGTGCAGACGTGGTAAGTCTCCATGGAGTCACAAAGAGTGTAATGGGAGTCTCTTCTGATAACAGCGGGGATTCTTGAATTATTGAGATGAACTTAAGGAAGTGTTCAAAAGCATTCTGAAATTTGGCTTTAAGTAGCAAAGCAGCATAATTAAAAAACAGCTAATTTGAATAGCTCTGTGTATCCTCAATATCTGATCAGGTTAATTACTTAATTTCATTTTTTTTATGAAATCCTTTTAAATTATTTGCATTGCAAAAAATCCCTCTATTATAAAATGAGAAAAGCACAATTTGATAATCCAGTAATAAGGGTAGACAATAGTTTTAATAAATGTTCAACTGCTTCTCGGGCCTGCAGCTAAGAAGGAAAAGATAGCAATTTGCACATCAGAGAATGACTACAATATTTTAAAAAACATAGCTGCTAAGTCTTTATTTTACAAAATATTCTATTTGTGTGTCATTCTGCATAGTTAATTAAGGCAATAATAGCTACAAAATATATTTGCCCTTCAGCAGAATTTACTCTCACTGTGGTGTTGTCAGGTAATCCTGTGGTCAACTCTTCTACAAAAATAAATTCAAAGAAATATTAGTAAAAATAATGCAGTAAGGAAGGATTCTTTCTTTGGGAGAGTCTAAAAATGCTTATGTAATTTGGAATGGTCTCATGGCTGTACTGCTGCTGATGGTAGTAAGTAACTTCAGGTTCCCCAAAATGATTGCACTGCACCCAGACTGTGCATTGAGGCATTTCATTCCAGATTAATACTGACAAACAATTCGGGTGTTGCCTGTTTGTTAAGGAAAAAAAACCAGTGATTGTGGCATACATGTAGTGTAGCTTGTGTCAGGTGTGGTTCTGGGACTAGGAGTGAATAAATTCACCTGGGGAAGCAACTCACGGTCATGAGATTCCCAGCTCAGTTTCTCAGTTTTAACCTCAAGAACTTAAAAATATATACTCCTGTTCTGTGAAAAATAACTTTCCTGCTTCACTCAAGCGGTTCTTTGCATTTGCTGAAGATGACAGTGATTTCTGATTTATGAAGCCAGGTGACATAAGGGACAATAATGGGGTAAGAAAGTCTAGAAAGAATAAAAGATTTGAGTGATGATGAGGAGGAAGTAATTTCCATTAGCTTAAGTTGCTGGTTGGTCTAGTCCTCAGTGGGAAACTGGATTCAGCAATATCCAGAACACAAGGACAGGTATAAGTATCTCTACAAAACTGTAAGCTAAATACAGATATTTGTGACAATCTTAGGAACTGAAGCTATGATAGGAAAAAGGATAAACATACAAAAAAATTAGTGATGCAGGGAGAAAAACAAGAAAATAAAAACAGTGTTGCAGGTGTAAAAAAGGATTTTGAAGGAGTGTGTAGAATAAATAATTCTAAAACAAGAGAAGCAATTAAGGAGGATGCATCAAGGTTCTAAGTGCCCTTTAAAATATGACTTGAGACATTGGTAAGATCTGTTTGGACAGATCCACAAATTCTAGAAAAGCATTTTCTCTCCTTAGCCCAGGTATGGGCAGTAAGCATACAGGTAGTACAAAGGGTTTGATCTGTTTAGGCAATGTGTAAGATACACAGTTATATTTTGAAGGTTGTTTCCATAGTGCTAGATAAAAATAATGGCGCAGACTGTTTACAAAATAAATACTGTAACAATTAAACTAGGCACACAGTCATTCTTCCTGATCTAATTAGGATGCTCATAAGAAATTATTCTAGTGCATGCCTTTTTCTAACCTGCACTTTCTGTAAAACATACATGAATCTTGCACCTCACAAGATGAACAGAAGCCCAAGAAATCCCCTCAAAAAGTAAGTTCTACATCCAATGACCCAGTACCATATTGCCAGTTACTTACTACATAGAAAAAGAAGGCTTCAAATTTCCTCAGAGGCTATCAGCGTAAACCCAGAAGAATGAATGTTAATTACTTATCCTAAAAATATTAATTATTTTTAGTAAAAGTAATTTTCAAGAAGTCTCAAGAATTACAGCCTTGGGAAATTAAGTTCTCCTTTCATATATAAGTATACACACAGATAGATATATGACACAAACAGCACAGACTGCTTTAGCTGTTCTGTATTGCTGAAAGTATCTAATCAGTTTTGTAATTCATTATAGAACTGCTTCTGTGACAGTGTGTAGCAATGACTTTTGCAGTTTGCCTATATGCTACATAGTCCAGTACTTTCTACTGCTGAAATTTTATGTAAACTTGTGCTCTTCGATTAAAGGAAAGAAAGGAAGGTAGGAAAGAAGAAACTGAGAGAAAACAAGGATGGAAATTCTCAGGCAATACTCTGGAAAATTTTACAAATTTGGACAAATGTAATTAATTGATGCAATAGCCATCACAACTTCTTTGTTCAGTGTGAATAATTAGCAACAATAATAGTCAAAAACACAAAACAATCCCAAATTCAGGCATTACTAGAACTGTGGCAGCCAATTACATTCATTGTTTGAAAATACAAGTGTCTACCCTGGTTCTAAGCTGTGGAATTGTAAAATCAGGCATGAGTAAAAGGACCAACCATAAATATACCTATTCAAACCAAACTCTCCAATATTTTTAAGAAGAAAAGAATTATGGAATTTGCTGCATTCCCAAAGATGAGCAAATCCAGGTTCTAGTGGACAAGATGGGATAGAGCTTTCCAAAACCAGGGATCTCTCACAGATAATTAATGCCCTGCCAGCTGCTCCTTCATACTTCATTTGCAGAGTTCAAATGTGTGAATCTCTGTGGAGTTTGACTTGGCAGTACATCACAGGGAGAAAAGCGAATTTTCAAGCAACTTGGCTCAGTTCTACACAAGTGTGCTCAAACACAATGAGGTTCTTGCAAACCAAACTGTTTGGTGATAAAAAGGTTTATCTCTGTAGGACAATTTATTTTAATCTGTTATCCTATGCAAATCCAGCAGTGCTGCTATCTTTTTAATATCTTCCATAAGGCTAGACATGCTCTACAGAGAATGTAAAACGTGTGGATCTAAAATCACATTTTAAACCAAGACGGTTTTAGCAACAGACTCATTCTGGATGCAAATCTGACTCGTGGTTTCTCAAAACCTGGGCAACAGCCAGCCTAAGACACATCATGCATCCTGTCAGTCAGCAGTAGTGAAGCCTCTTTGGGATCCACATATTCATCCCTGTATGGACTCCTGCTTTGGGCACCCAGGCACCCACCAGCAGTGCATGGAGTAACAGAACCAGCATCCCTCACTGACCGCTCCTTCTCTCACCCGCTCTCTTGCAGAATAAGCAAGGGCCACGCAACACAAAATCCTATTTTATCAGATTGTTGGGGGCTGGTGGGAGGCTAGGGTGGTCTTTTTGTGAAAATTCTGCCTTAAGGCCATTCAAATATGAGTCTGTGTAAAGGCACAGTGGGAAAGGCCTGCAGTACATGCTAGCAAGTCATGTTATGTTTACCTCAAGCCTATATTTTTTTCTGTCTACTACTATATAATTTCATACTTTTTCAATATGCCTGAGAGAATATATAAAGAATATAGCAAAGACTTGTTGCAAAGAGTGGGAGAGTCCTCTTAGGGGCTGCTAGGCAAGACCTCACCACCCAGGGCCAATCTCACCATCCCAGACACAATAGGGGGCACTGGGGGCAGCTGGGCTGGCACATCTGCTCACTCCTCACAGCTGGGACCAGCAGGACCCATGGCTGGGCACAGGCCACTGAACTATCTGTCCTTAGTCCGTAGGCTAGTAGGGCACACGCAGTTCCGTAACTCATGCTTCATGCATCCCCTCAGCTGAGTGCAATTATCATTGCCATCCTGAATTCCCCAAGGACCATTTTCCCCTGCTGTGCTTTAGTACACGCATTTTCGAATTAACAGCGGAGCAACATTCTGGTTCTTGCAATGATGTTGTCTTTCTAGTTTTTTACTTAAGCTTCAAGTTCTTAAGTGGTAGGGGTGTAGGAAATTCTGATGTTTATTCTATCATTAGAAGTTTTACACTTCATATTTTCAAAGTAAGCTTTGGATCTTAATCACTAAAGGCTCAAATAAGAAAAGTTAAACATATTGTTTAAAAGAAATAATTCCTCTACATTGTTTTCCTGGAGACGTAACTAGAGTCTGACATGGCACAAATTCATACCCACTGACTTTCACATCTGATTGGGTCTGCAAGAAACACAGCATTTTCAAGGCGACGAGCTGCCAAGCCAGCAAATGTTGCCATTTACTATACAGAGCCTGCCGTGCCTCCGTTGCCAGCCCTCAGCAGGACAGGGCAGGCTTCCTGTGTGGTTTTCTGGGAGGCTAAACTCCTTCCCAGAGCGCACACATAATTCAATGCCGCACAGGAACCTCCAAAGCTGGACTGGCCGTATGCAGTGCCCTCAGTGCCCTGCACTCTGGGACCCTGTGGCTGAGCAGCTGGGCTGCTGAGCTCAAATACAGAGCCAGGCAAACGCACGGAGCTGCTCCCTGCAGGAGCCTGACATCATGAGCTCTCTGGGGTTGAGGATACAACATGCAGAGAGCCATGATGTCCCCAACTGTCATCTCCCCACTTGCAGACCTCCTCCTCTCACTCTTCGTCCTCTCAAGCAGCGCAACTAACTAACTTCTGAGTAACACGAAGTACAGGATGGAAACTGCACAGCCCATGTTGAGGTACTCAGCTGCTGCAGCATCAGTTGCATGACATCTGCCGTATGTGATGATGTAAATGATGACGCAAAGGCCTGGAGATACCGTCTTCAAGCAGAGGCATTGGTATAGTGGCCAACTCTCGGAGCAGAATGTGCATACATCTCCCTAATCCCCTTGAGTACCTGAAGAAGCAAATACTATTTTGAACCAGTGTGGATATTGCTGTTGTTAATAGTTTCAATCATTTTTGTGAATGTCACTCTATTGCCTTGATGTTAGCGCATGGCTCTCACAGTGGCAATGATGAAGCTCACTACAATTTTTTTTCTTCGGGGATGATTTTTAATCGGAGGCTCACAATTTGCTCCGAGGACGTTACTCTGCGCCCAGGCCGCAGGTACCGGCACACGGCGGAGGCCCGGGACAACGCTTCGCCGTGCCGGTATCGAGCGCTGGCGTGCGAGCAGCCACGCCGTGTTTACGGCTGAATGAGGGGCGCAGACGAGGAGCTGCGTCAGCGCGGGCAGGGCCGGGCCGGGCCGGGCCGGGGCGGGGAGGCGGGCGCGCCCGGCGGGGCGGCCG
>WEKY01000089.1:42121-71672 GCA_013390045.1 Picathartes gymnocephalus | reverse complement strand
CGTGGGGCAGCCCCTGGCGCGGCGCGGGGTGGTGCCGGGCGACGACCCGCTGTCGTCCGGTGGCAGCATCGAGGTGGTGGACTTGTTCCTGCTGCCCGAGCCCTTCTCTGGGCTCATCGCGGGCGAGTTCGCGCCGCTGCTGGTGCTGAGCTGCCGCGTGTGCCTGGAGGAGAAGCCCATCAAGCCCCTGTCCTGCTGCAAGAAGGCGGTGTGCGAGGAGTGCCTCCGACGGTACCTCAGCTCCCAGGTACTTCCCAGCGGGCGTCACCGGGGGGGCTGTGGCCGTGTGCTCGGGCAGCCCGGCGAGCCGGGCTGTGCCATGGGGTGCGGAGCGGGAGGGAGCCTTTCCCGTCCCGTACGGAACGCGTTCGGCCGCCACCTGCGTGCGAGCTGCGGATTCAGCGACCGCCCGTTGCCGAAGCGCTGCTCTGCGGGTTCGTACGCAGCCGGTGGGACTGGTCACTTCTGTGCTTTCAGGCTCTTCCCATCTTTATAAGGATTTTGGCTGTGAAATCTCAAACTCTTGCTTTTACTTGGCTGGCGATGCCAGCTTTCTTTTAAGAGGAGGCTAGGGAGTGATGAGGAGCGGAGTTTGAAAGCATTGACAGCCACCTCCGAAGCGGCTCCTGGAGCCGGGGGTTTTACCCGCTGCCGCTTGGGCTTGCGGATGTTCGGGCCCTTGGTGCAGCCGCTTGGCATGGTCCTCACAGGACACATCGCGTTTGGTGTTACGCAAGGTTAAAATAGCGTGTCTCTGGGGGTAGTGTGTGACAGTTGGTGAACAGTTGCAATAACTTATTTGGAGGAAAAAATTTGAAAACACTATTTTTTCATCCTGAGCAGACAATTGCTCATTCTGGGCAGATAGCTGGCATACAGGGTGCTTACATGTTCATCATTGTTATGTCAGTCAGAGCTGCTGTTTCAAACCAAAACAGCAGCTTGATAACTAAGCTCTGTCTTTGCTAGTGTTTTCAGTAGCTGGTTTAGCACCACAAAATATTTGTGTGTTTCTGCTGCTAGTGTAGTCATAACCTAAACGTGAAGAACAATAGGTATGGTGTATGTGGGAAAAACAAAACCAACTAAACCCTCTGCTTACCACCATATGCTTTTATTCAGCAGTAAGTTTTAGGATGTGCTTGATGGAGATGTACTAGTTTGGTGGTGGAATGAATTTTTACACTTGTTGGGGCTTGGTGCTGTGCTGGGGCAGTTTGTGCTCCTGCTGGGCTGTGCATGTGGGGAAGGAATGGATGATTACAGCTACCCCTGCACTCTATAAATAGTTGACAGGCCTCTTCTGACCAGAGTACATTTCACTGCTTGGAAATTGCACGTGCTGCCAGAAGTCAAGTACTTGCTCCTCTTTGTGCCTTGGTAGCCTATGTAGCATTTGCTGGTGCTGGTAGCATTTGTTCTGGCTAGTAACAAACTCTCTAGGATTTTTATGATCGACTTTGGATATGGTTAAACAATAGCGAAGGGCTTAACTTGGGAACTGCTGGATTGGATGGTCAGAGTTATGTTTTGTGTGTTTCCTCTGACACTGAAACTCAGGAACACTTAATAAGCCTTCTTGAGACTTCATGCGTAGAGATGAGAATAATTTGATTTGTAGATAAGTGGTAGGCTGGAAATTCTCACTAAGTTTTTAGATTGTATTGTCAGTGCACATTTGTGCCACTTCGATATCTGCCACTGAGGTCACGTGTCAGAATATTGACTTTCATTTAAGCTGGAAATTGACAAGTGTTGTGATGTCAGAGTGGTCTTCCCTATCCTCTGCAGGTGCCTGCATTTTACAGTGATGTAACGAAGTTACATGATCTGGCATCTAAAGCCATACTGAAGAACTCTTCTGCCTGGTTTAGGCTGGGCTCTTGAAGAAGTAAGCGGTAGCTTGTGGGCCGAAATAGCTGGCTGGCCTAGGAAGCAGGTATATGCACTGTGAAGTGGGTTTAGCATTGGCCAGGTGTTGGATGTGTATGCAGCGATGCCCTTCCAAGATGCCACTACAATCGCTAAGCACCCGCAAAGCTGATCCCAGCAGCTGTTGAAAGGTACCCATATGGCACGTAGCCATATGGGTACTTACTCTTGTACATTAAAGGTGGGGCAAGGATACTGATCTTGAGGAGTGAGATTGACAGAGCACTTCTGTGGATATGTTGTTACAGATGCTTTTATGACCAGGCAGAATTTTAGTTGCTTGATAAATTTGTTAAGGAAAAATGAAACAAAATACAACAAATAACAGTCCAATGTGTTCTTCCCCTATCTTCCTTTTTGAAAGGACAAGAAAGTGATATTTCTTCATGAAGAACAAGAAGTGATTGTCTTTGTGCTGTGGAAGGACCCTGTGAGTCATCCTGGGGAGAGAGAAAGGCTTTTCCATGTCTGTTGTATTAGAAGAATTTCTGGGAAGGATAAGTGAAAAGCTAGTATAAGTTAGAAATCAATTTACCTTTCATCTTTGAAACTTTGCATTTTTTTATAGCAAATTAAAAAGAAAATTTCTGAGAAGGTCAAAAGGAATAAATACTGAAAAGCTGTTTTTGTTTGAAAATTTTAGAAGCTCTTACTTTCTGATATGATCAGCCTGATTTAAGAATGTACCTGAAATTGAAAACAAACGAAACAAACAAAAAACAACTAAAAAACAAAACCCCAAGCAGCACTGTGCACAGTTTAGATCTGGTTTCCTTGTCAGAGAAATAGTAATGTCTGCCCTGGCTGACTCTACATCTCTGGAGGACTGGTCTCTCATGCTGAAAATGTGGAATATGTTGGCAGAAGTACAGCACTTAAAATAATTCGTGTTGCCTTTGATGTCTGTGTGTGTTCTCTCACTGAAGAAAGCTGTATTCTTCATGATGGCTTCATTGTGATTCCTGAAATGATGTTTAATGGAGTAGCAAAGTAGAAACTCTGTTAATGCACTCTGCTTTCTTCTATGCAAATATATAAGAGCATCGCAACTTCTGCCTTCGAGCCCTTTATAGATCAGAAAATCAACTGAAATTTTAGGCATTCTTAAAAGGAATGCCAGATGAAAATACTCCAACTGCAGAGTTTGCTTATTGTGTTGCCAGCATGCTGGAAAATGAGGGTAACATTTGAAGGTCCTTAGAGGTCAAGTCTAGTCTTTCTTATCACTGGCACCTTGTTGCATAATCCCTTTCAAAGATTTAGTGGCTGGAGCAGAAGCTTAGCAGGTGATCCTGGAATGCCCAGGCTGATCTGGAGCCTGACTTTGGGAAATTGTGTAACTTTGCCTCAATTTAGCTATTCTATCACACATCCTGATAGTCACGGAGCCCTCAGGGCTCTTCAGGGTCTGACTGTGACCATCTACCATTCACAAAAAGATTCTATGACTATTTGTTTGGACTGAAAGAAATTGATGATATGGTAATTGATAGGTATGGATGATGGGTTATCATGGAAGAGGTTGTGGCTTTTGCAGTCAGGATGTGGTGTGGTGGCTTTCACAGCTCAGGATCTGGTGTGGATCCCACAGAGCCTGAGTCGCGTCCCAGCAAGCCCTATCTCCAGGAATTGATCCAGCACAGAGCTGTTGTTTGTTATGCTTAATGGATAAGATTGAAGAGTGTGATTGTCTGAAAGGCCAGTGTTCTCTCTCCATGGACTCTCAGGTATGTGTTGAATGAGGCTGGGGTCAAAAGTGTGGAAGAACCATTTCCCATTCAGCTGGGAGCTGTGGGTTTCTGTAGTCTGTCATCCAGCATACAAACTTGGGACAGGGAAGGAAGAACCAGGACACTTAATCTCACAGGTGTAATATTACATCCGTATCTCCTTCACCTCCTTCACTTCCAGTTTTCCTCTCCATTAAACATGCCACCAAACCCAGGTTATTTCAGAAACTGTGCATACTGAGGTTTGCTAAAAGTGATTTGCTTCCTAACCACTCTGGGCTGCTTGTATATTTAAGTCGAGGGAGCATTTCACTTTTCCTATAAAATGGCTGCAAAAGTTTTATAGAAACCTCAGTGCCTGCTTTTTCTACATGCAAATAGGGAATCTTGATAATCCAGTTTTGATCCTGTGCTCATTAGTGATGCACCATTTTGTAAATCTTGTAACTCTCTTGGTGTAGTAATTCTTATAGTAAAAGACTTTGGGTGAGTTAATTTAAACAGCATACTGTATTCTTCATCAGATTTTATGGTGCTTTAATTATAGGAACTCTAATGAGATTAGCAGCCATGAGTAAATCAGAAGGGATGGTTGGGGGTGGGGAGGGACTACATCTAACAGTATATTGTGCATGGTTAGCTTTGGTGGGACAAGAATCCTGCTTTCTTCTGAGCGTGAAATGTGGAGATCATCCTCCCTTTGCTCAGGACCTGTTACCAGTCTTTCTCTCTCTGTGACCTGAAATCTTGTTTTGACCCCTTTCTTTTCTGTGCATGATTTCTTTCTGAAAGAGCTGGAGAAAAAAAGCTGCTGACAATTACAGTCAGGATTTTTGTGGGGAATGTGATTATAAAGCTTCATAGTGAAGAGGAATATTTGGGAGCAGTCTACATTACATAAAGATAGTACTGACTTGAAGCTGGAGGGCCTTGACACCTGTGTCTCATCAGGTGTCTGATGGTATCATATAAATGATACATCTTCAAAGCTGTAGTCTGCTGATGAAAACCAGCCAGCAGAAATGTAGGCACCAAGTGCTGAATCATCTGATGGTTAGTGAGCTGCTTGTGCCCTGAGTCAAACCAGAGCTCAGAAAGGCCACTGTCATTCAGTGCAGAAGCAGCTCTGTGTTTGCAAGGGTAATTAATCTAAAAGCTTGCTCTAACAGCAGCTACCGAATTGCTGGGACAGCTGCAAACTGCCTACCAGGAGGTGATGGCAGGGTGAGCGACCACCCTTCCAGCTGACATTGCAAGAACGCAGAAGTCTCCAAAGGAGGAAGAGAGGTGCAGGAGAAGAAAAGAACCTGCTGGTTTGCAGGTTTGCTTAACCAAAACAGCAGCCTCAGCCACTGTAAGCTGGCTATGTTACCGAGGAGGAGAAGGCAGATAGACTTCGTCCATCAGATGTGAGCAACCTGTAAGCTGCAGGAGCACCTAAACTTCTTCTCTGTCATTTTCAGCAAACAGCTTCTAAAAGTCTGTCATGTTCTCCTGATACGCAGTCAAAATGCTGCTGTGTAGCCAGATGCCACAGTTCAGGTGATACCCAAATACCTCTAAGACTGTATGAGTTAAGTCTTTCAAGTTGACAAGATACACAGCAGACTTTTAGTCCATCTTGAATGCTTCTTGAATCCAGTTTGTGCCAAAACTTAAAGTTTGGAGCAGTTTACAAAATCCTGCATTGATGAAAATGCTTTGAAATGAATTTTGAAGAAAACTATTTTTGAGCAATGTTTTTGAATGATAATACTGCCTAGTTATCATCATGTGTGTAGGCCGAAGTGCCCTGTCAGCATATGAACACTGCATGTGGTGTGTTTGTTCCCTGTGTAGAAGTAGCTCCAAGCTTATTCTACATGGCTAGCTATGACTTCCGCTTGTTTGGATAAGTCTTTGCCAGGTGTAGTGCTGGAATTGTGGCTGCCCTTTCTTAGCCGTGCTGTTATGAAATGAAGGGTGAGAGTTTGGCTGTTCTTACAGCTAAGAACATTTTCAGTAAAACTCTGGGATCCAAGATACTGAGAATAGAAAAGATGGTGTCACCTTTGAACAGTTGCAGGAAGGATTTTGCTGATGGAAAAAGTCCTGATTTCCTGAGGGGAGGATAAATAGTGTCATGAAATTGTTGATGTTGGTAGCAAGGGATGAGGGTAAACGGTGGGTGCTATGGTGATACCATGAGTTGGCTGATGTTGATAGGAAAGTTGATTTTGAAGTGTAAAGTCTTCCTATGAATGGGAAATTGCAGTCAGAGATGGAGAACCAGTTTTGTTTTAGCTGGGGTTGAAACCTAATTTTGAAAATGTGTAATTTCTGTGAAGCAGAAGCCCTCCTTGTCAGCTGTCTCTCACAGCCAGTGTGTTGCACCTCACTGGTCTGTGGGTGGTGTTGGCATTGGGGATCACAGACAGGCTGAGCCATCAGGAGATCATCTGCTGCATGCCTTCCCTCCCACTGCTCCCACCAGCAGTTCAGAGGAGCTACCAGGCACAGGTATGGAATCAGTCCAAGGAATGTAAAATTAAATGAGTTGAAAACTGAATTGTTGGTGTTTAGTTGCCCAAACAAAAAGAAATGAAGGAGTTAAATGAGGGTTGGGAAGGCCTTCAGCTCACCTCTGCCCCATTCCTGCTTCTCCACCCAGAACAACTGTTCTTCCAACTGCTCTGGGGCCTCTTGGCCCTTCATTCCTCTTTTCTTCTTGTACAAATATCTTGCTTCCTGCTGTCTAAACCAGCCAGGCTCAAGGAAAGTATGTATTTTAAATGGCCAGGATGTCAGTACATTGTCAAAATAATGAAGAGTTGTAAGGGATGTAATTTTTTTAAAAGAATTCAAACTGGAGGCTTCCCCCTGAAGAAGGGTATTACTTACCCTTCCAGGTTTATCTGTCTTTCTGTATGCTTTATCTGCTTGTGCTTATGTTTCTCTTGCTCCTTTTTTTAAAGTACTTTCTTGATGAATTATATTTTAAAAGTAAAAAAGTCCTTGTCTATAGCATTTTATTATAATGCTAATAATAATGCTAAGCCAAATACTACTTTTTCTGTACTAGAAAAAGTGACAAATTTGCCTAGTGGTGAAGAGGCTATTTAATTTGAGTCCATTTTCAAGTACTTGAAACATTTTCGGCAAGGCAAAGAAATTAATTTTACTTGGAAGTTAAAAATTAGGATTAAAAATTCAAGACTTTACTCAGAAGAAAATTTTATGGATTTCAGTGCAGAAGGTCAGAAGTTTAACAGTAGTTTAAGCCAGATTTGGAATTAAACCTGAAATGCTTCAGATTCCATGTTTAAGTCCACATTTGCCTTAGATGCTACCTCACTGCTTCAGTTTGAGATTGATGTATATTTTCATTGACAGCCTTGTTGGGATGTACTGTTGCTCCTGTTTACTTAATTGTGAGAGAGGCTGTGCAGTTTCTGGATTAGAATTCCATGAAAAGGTAAAGAAATTTCTACGTCTATCACACTTCCATTTCCTTATGTGCTTGGTAAGTACACTGCAGAGCAGTCATTTTCCTCAGTGACATTTTTATTAAGTACAGCACAAACTATATAAGATTTTGTACGGGAAAATAGAAGGGGCAAAGTTTCATTTTCTCAAGCTTAGTCATCTGGATGCTATTGTATGTTGTTTTCTACCACTAACATGATATGAATGGCAGCAGAGGCAGGTACCTCTCTAGTTTACGTGGTTTGGCTTGATCTCATAGGAATGGTGGTGTATCGGCGTGGGGGGTGTAGGATGGGGATCTGAATGACTCTGTCCCTTTAGCTTGTAGGAAAGGGAAGTTCCATCCAAACTGTTTCATCTGTGACATGGCTCTGTGGAATACAAGGACAATACAAGGAAGGAAGAAAAGGGAGAAGATGATTGCTGGGATGTGAAGGGCACGATGATCATGTAGGAATTGGTTTGCTCCAGAAGGTGGACTTGCTCAGGGTTAGCTTTCATAAAAGGGCATTGTGAAGACTGGTGGCCTCTATGTAGGGTGGATCCTTGGCCTCTGTTTAAAGCTGCAGCTGAATACTGGCCAGTTACTCTGGTAAATTGTGACCAGAAAGTGAAATGGGACTAGTTCTTTTTCTGGTTTCCTGTTGGATGGAGGCAGGCAGGAAATAAATCTAGCCTTAAAAAAATAGTAAGGATTCTAAACACAGTTTAAAGTATAGAACTTCCAGGAAAATAATGGGTTAGTGTTTTACTGAGCTGCTGAAAGACTTTTATACCCCACTGGCAGCAGGGTGGTTGGAGTAGGTAGGTGAAGCATCCCATCTTCGACATGATTACAGAGTGCCTGTGAGGTGCCACTTCCCTGCAGAAGGAAAAAGAAGTCCTTCACTATAGTCAGTACTATTGCTGCTGCGTGGAGGCAAAGAAATGGTGGGGAAGGGCTTCTTAACCTTTGACCTATTTTAATGTTGCTTACTATTGAGAGTGTTAACTGGGGAGAGGACACCTTAATGCCTTTCCATTCCAGAGCACCTGTGCAGTGTTGGGTAAAATTTGCTTAGAAGCCTCAGAGGAGCAAGCATATAAATTGCTCGGTGCTTTTGCACATGCATGTGCAAGTCAGTTGTGCAATAGCTTGGAAACTTTGTTTAGTTAACTTCATGGCATGAGCATGCAGGTTAAAAATGGGAAAGAATGTGCAACTTCAGAGTTTTTGGAATGGATGGATCTACAAAAGAGCAAATATGGCCCATAGTATTTATATACCTAGTGTTGCATACCAACTACAAAATGTACATGTTAGTATGTTTTATTGTGATGAACTAATCCATATGGAGGCTAGGGCAGAGTTGTGTAACACTGGAGTTCAGTCTAAGTGTTGTTGCTGTCAGACACTTAGGCATATGACATATACAGGTCCACTTAGACCTCAAAGTGTCCAAACTGAAATACAGTATTAAAATCTGGGTGTTTCAAAGTACGCGCATATCTGGTGGTCCCCATTTGCCTTACATAAGGGCAGTGGAAATCAAGTGGACTCAGAAATTTTCACTCATTTGTGTAATGGAAAGTAAATTCAACCTTGCTTTTGTTGTATTGTAACACTTAAAGAGTAATTTTCAAACTTCTGAAGATGTCAATTTTTTCAAGACATTATTTGGAGTTCTAACTTTATTTTAAATTACTAGCATCTTCCCAGTCAGTAAGATGTAAATCTTCCTTGCAGTGAGTTGCAGCTATTACTGATGGACATCGCTGACTGCTTTTGTCTCAGCAAAGTAGGTATTTCATGTCAAGGCTTGATTTGTTGTTCTTTCAGTGAAAGTAACTCATCAAATCCTACCTGAATTATCCCAGAGTATAATGCTTCATGAGAACCTCACCCAAGTCATGACAGGTAGTCAGAGAAGGCCAGGCTATCACTTCTGCTAAATTTAGGATCTAAAATGAGTTCTTGATCTCATTTTGTTTTCTCTCAATGTCAAGAAAAGGAAACTTGTCTAAAGTTGATGGTATATGGTGATTTTAGCCAGCAGTACTGCTTACCCCAGTCTGCTACTTGTTCCCTACTATTTGTACATCATTTGATCCATCATCAGAAAAAAAATCTGGTTTTAAAAGTAACATTTCACAGTCATTTTTTGCTTCTTTTATTCTTATATAGTTTCTAATTGTGTTATGCACAATATACAAATGTTTATTTCACCACAGGGTGGTACTGAATAAAGTGCTAAGCTGAGCCATTTATTTTGGCAACTGTGGCAGCCTGTCAGACCAAAACATTTGAAAATGACGTGTTCATGAAGGTGACAGATGGGGGTTTTTGTTGGAGCTCAACGAAATCAAAACCGCAGTTAGGTCCTTGTGCAGTATCATTTCCTCTTTCACAATCCAGACAGAAGTTGCAGCCTATCCAGTGCCTGAAGGTGCATCTGCACCCACAGCTCTTGGACAGGCAGGGTCCAGGGAGTTACTCCAAGCTGCTCACAGCACTGAGGTGCCCAGTCAAGCCCAGGCTGGTACCCACTGGTCCTGTCTCCACCGCCTGTGGCATCATTAAATATGTGTTTTCAACTAGCTGAATTCTAAAGCATCCTTATGTCTTTTGTAACATAGATTATTCCTAAGATAGTCTTAAAAGTGAAGTTTTTTATGTGAATATTGTTGCAGATGAGGAACCTCTCTTTTTATCTTGCTTGTTTCAACAGTTTTAGTTTGCTGCACCCAGGCTATGTATGATTGTTATTTTCTTGAGAGAATTTTTTTCTGCACCACAGAGCTCTCAAAGAAAGCTTCTTGTTCCTAATCTGTTTGAATAACAAGTGAAAAGATGCAGAACTTAAAATTATAGAAGAATTTGGGGGTTTTATTGTGTGGTGTACGTTGTGTTTTGTTGAGGTTTTTTTTGGTGGGTGGGGATAGTGGTGGTAGGTTGTTTAGTGTTTTGTTTTGATTGGGGTTTTTTGCTGCAAAGATACAAAATGCACATTGGTATTGAATGTGACATTAAAAACATAAAACAGAGCAAGGTACAGTACTGTCATGGAAGAACTGGTATGCATAATTAGATTTTGATAGTGAAGGTTCTTTTGAGCTTGGTCAGCATAGTCTCTTGTAAAGTAAAAAACCAAAAATTTCTGTTGAAGAAGACAACCAAAATAATGACTATTCCAGCATATTCTTTTCCACTCTAATTGATTTTTTATGTTTCTGGAGCTGTACTGCTTTTGACCCATAAAAATTTTAAATCTCTTTTTAAAATTAATCTAGATTTTAAGAAAGGTTCTAGCATGTGCACTGGGCTGTAACTACAGCTTTCACAGGCTAGAAGCATATTTTTTAGTGAGCAACTTTGAGATATTTGGAGAAAGGAGAGGAGAGTGGGAAAAGGGTCCTGTTTCATTGCATCAGTAATGAACTGACACCAGATGATAAGTTTTCTGATACTAGCCTATCATTTTGCTTCTCTATCACGTTTCCATGTAGGAGAATTTCATCTGTCCTTATGGTGAATAGAAGGAGCAAGGAAGAGGTTTTTGATTATTTTTATTTTTCAAGTATGAGCTTGTCCAAATGTTGGAATGTTAGTAGGAGACAGGAGATCTGGATGAATGATGGCAGATGATGCAAGTGGCTGATAATTATGAAACCACTAAAAACCTGAATGCAATCTGAGGCTCTGGTACAGAGAGGAGAGCAGTGAGGCACTTGTATCCGGTATGGCTTCGTTTGGAATCTCGGACGTAGTCGGTTGATGCTGGCTTGATGTCAGACACTCACCAAAACCTCTGCCTCCCCTCTGCAGCTGGACAGGAGAGAGAAAATACGAGTTCATGAGTTGAGATAAGGGCAGAGAGAGATCATTCACCAAATACCATCGTGGGCAAACCTGAATCAAACTAGAGATACTAATTAAATTTATTGTTAACAAAATCAGAGCAAGATAATGAGGAGTCAAATAAACCCTTAAAAACACCATCTCCCTACCCTTCCCTCCTTCCCAGCTCCACCTCCTGCCCCAGGATGCTAGGAGACAGGAAATGGGGGTTATGGTCAGTTCATCACATCAGGAGGTTCTCCTGCTGCTTAGGGAGAGGAGTCCTTCCTTGTTGTACCGTGGGGTCCCTCCCACAGGAGACACTCTCAGACTTCTCTAATGTGAGTTCATCTCATGGACAACAGTCCTCTTCAGACTGCTGCAGTGTGGGTTACATGTCCACAGGGTGCAGTGCCCCAAGGACAGGCTGCTGGAGCATGGGCCCCTTTCTCCATGGGTCTCCCACCGGGTTACAGCCGGCATCCACCTGCTCCAGCATGGGTCTCCTCCATGGGCTGCAGGTGGATTTCTGCATCCCTGTGGAACTCCATGGGCTGCAGGGGCACAGCCTGACTCACCATTGTCTGCACCACGGGCTGCAGAGAAATCCCAGCTCTGGTGCCTGGAGCATCTCCTGCCCCTCCTCCTCCACTGACCTTGGTGTCTGCAGGGCTGTTCCTCCCACATATTCTCACCCTGCTCTTCTCTGGCTGCAATTACATCTGCACAACTTTTTTTTCCCCTGTTTAAATCTGTTACCCCAGAGGTGTTACCACCACTTCTGATGGGCCCAGCCTTGGCCAGCAGCACATCCGTCTTTAGAGCCACGAGGGATTGGCTCTGCCAGACATGGAGGAAGCTTCTGGCAGCTTTTCACGGAGGCCACCCCTGTAATCCCTCCCCTCCCCCTACCCCCCCAAACCAGGCCATGCAAACCCAATAAATCAGATTTAATAAAAATGGAATCAAGAAGGACTGCATGGAGAAAAGAGCTGTTGTGTAGATGCAGAACTCTTTACTTGAGTGTGAGGAGAATTGGGAGAAGAAATGATTCTTCTGTCTAAATGCAAGAGGCACTTGCAAAGAATTTCTGGCACAACACAAACTCTAAAAATTGCAATAAATTAAGTCAGGCTAGAAATCAGTATGAGCCTCTGTCAGAGAGAGGGATTTGGGAGCATCTTTCCAGTCTCCGAAATTGGGAAGAAAGGTGCAGTATCAGAGCAGTTGGCAAAGCCAGCACCTTCAGTGCTCTCAAAAGAAGGCTTTCTGTGTGGTGCCACTGTGTGCTGAATTTGGCCCAGTTGGATGGTAAGGCTGCCTGTGCTTCTCAGTGCACTCTGTTGAGAAGCTGGAGTCCACTGAGGAAACGATAGAAAAGTTATATTGTCTGGTGTTACTTTTTTCATGACCATTGAAAACAGTAAAATACTTTTTAATGCCCAATGTGTACCTGTTTGCAGCACGCTTCAAACAGTGCTCTGTACCTGGCATTGTTTTGTTTGTATGGAAGGTAAAGTCAAGCATCTCTCACATTGGTTTTAGGAGAAATAGCTCTCAAATTTCCAAACTGAGTTTTTGAGACAGTTTCTGGTTAGACTGATCTGGCTGAATCAGAGCAACTTCTGAGTGATTCCTTCCCTCTGCTGGCAGAGGAGAGACTGCATTGCTGTTACCCAAGTTGACCTAGGCTATAGAGGATGCCTTTGTGAAATAACTCTCAAGGGAATTCGTGCAAGCTGTTGTATAAAGAGACTTACAAGAGAGAACATTTAGCAAAGACCAATGATTGTTTTAGTTTCCACTGATTGCTTTTACATTAAAACAATGAACAGAACAGATGGTTAAGGTGGAAGAGCTGTGTAACATTGAAAAACAATCTCTGAAATCATGTGGTTTGGGCGTGGGGTCTGTTTTGAAAAAAAATTTTTTTTTGTGCAACTGTTACCACCTGGGCAAATTTGCTGTAAATTACTGGAAGGAAGTAGTGGTTGTTGAATGTCCTTGTCTTTCTGTTAGTCTGTAGTTTAGCTGTGTGTTTCAGTTGACAGGCTGCAGCATTATCGTTCTGGATTTACCTCCTGATACCTCATTCTGAGTTGTTGTTTTCTCTTTTTTTTTGCTTCTGGTTTTTTAATATCAATATCTGACAAGTTTGGTGGAAGGATTTTAGCATTCTTAGAGTACTTATCTTGGCTGCCAGGTGGTCCTTTGGAAGCTCAGGTTGCTTGCAAGGTGCTTTATTGGGGATTATGGTGAAATCCATCCTGGCTCTGTGCCTGGCCTGGTGTACGTAGGGATGGCTTTGCTGCTAAGATGCAGTAAACATTGAGTTTCTGTACTCATCACAAAATATATCTGCAAACTGACTAGATGAACTTTTTGAAGCTGTTGTGCTCTTTATAGCTGTTTTATGTAGAAGCTAGATCCACAGGGAAAATCAGTAAATCTTGCATAGAGGTAGAGACTTGGTAGCCATGCACACATGCCTTATGTTTTTAATGTTCTGTATGTGTTTGCACCTTTGAAGACTGTGCAATGTGAAAGAATTTTTTTAAATTCAGTTTTTGTTATGTTAGGTTTATACCAGACTAAACTGGTCTCCTGCAGGGTTATATCTCTTCATGTCTCTGAGTTCACCAGTGAAGTCTGTCTGGAAAAACAAATTTAATGGAAGCACTGATAGATGCAAATTTTGGCTCTGAAATCAACATGAGGCACCAGTTGGATCACAACAAGCCTGCTTCTGGATTTGAACGAACCTTGCACAAACATGAAAATTGATATATGCTGACACCAGCAGGCATTGAAACATTGAAAGTATTTCTGAGAGTTGCATGGTTTTAATGGATTTCTTCATATATGTAAGCCGTGGTGGAAAAACTGATGAGAACTCTCTGGAATGTATCAGATAATAGTATATCTTGTGTAATGGTCTATTGAAACACCTGAAAAAATGCAATGCTACTACCCAAGTAATAAGACGGATGAAATGAAGTAAATGGCTGGCTGATACATATTTTGCATGGGTTATAAAACCTTTATTTATGGCAGGAAGTTGAGCTTCTTCAAAAGTTATATGCTTATCTAGTGAGTGCTATAAAGATCCTGGAGAGTGACCTCTGTTCTTACCAGCTTCCAACTCCTGCTCTCTTTCCTCTTCCCTTTCCTGGATAAGTTTCCTTTCCACTGTCAGGAGCTTTTTAAAATGCAGTTTCCTTTTCACAGTGATCCTTCTGCATAAAGTGTTTGTGTTAGCCCTCTGAAAAGATTTATAGAATTGAAGACAAACTTGGTCACATTATAGATTGTTCATCAGTGTTCATCAAGTGAAAATTACTCTGTTGTGGACATCGCTTATTTCTGTTGTCTTGAAGTGCTTGTCTTGTTTTTCTTCCTGGCAATGTTTAATTGACCAGGAGAGAGACTTCGTTGCAGGAGGATATTTGTAATTAGATGTCACATCCTTTTGTCTGATGAACTGCTTTAGAGCAAGTAGTAAACTTCCCGGAGAGCTCGCCGTGCTTTGCACTGCTGGTGTCACACTGTTGTGTTCAGCTAAGACACTTTAACCAACGCTTAACCTTCATGACACATCACTTACAGCTGGCTTCTCTGTTCCTTGCTGCGCTGTACAACACTATAGGGTACTGCATTCAACACACAGCTATGTTCAAAGCAATGAATGGTCATGGGAAGCATTGTTACTTGTGGCTTGCAGAAGTTCTGGGCTAGCCTATGTTAACTCTATTCTTCCACTGTGATTCCAGCACACTGGTTTTGAAGACAGAGCTCAATAGCTTTGTGCTTCTATTATACAAATAGTTTTGTTTGCAAAGTGGAACAGTTGTTGAATTTGGAAGTATAAAAGCATGTAGTAGTTATCCTACTGTTGCACTGGTTTTTACCAAAGTTTTAGAAGACACCATCCCATCTCCTTGAAGTGGCAGAAGAGATGGATTTTGTTCTCCTTTTTCTTACGTGTCAAGTTCTTTAAGGGAAGGGAACGGAATAACCATGAGATTAAGACTTCATTTATCTGATTTTCCTTCCTTTTTTCTTCCTTCTTTCTTTCTCTTTGAACAGAATTTGGTTGGGGGGTAGGAGGGCATTGGGATGAAGATCTAATCTTTCCAAAGCAGTGTGTGATATCACAGGAGACAGGTTTACTCCAGTTGCAGCTTTAATGTTTCAGTTTAACCTGTATACTGTGTTGGATGGAATAAGAGGTATTTTGATGCTGTGTAGGTGTTCAAATGCTTGTGCAGGAAGTGACTAATACAGCTGGGCAGGTAAGGCTGCACTAATGAGACCAGAAAAAAAAGGGCTTTTTTTTCATAACAGAGAAGCTCTCACTACCCAATTTACAGGACACATCACATGACATTAATAAATTTAGTGTTGCTTTAGCATACTGTTGCTTTCACTACTTACTCAAATTGTTTTGGGGGGGTTAGGTTTTAGAGAAATTATCTGCATATATCATGTCTTGGGTTGTACAACAGATAGATTAGTTGTGGTAATACTACATGAGGCAACCCAGGCAAACAAGAAATTGCTCCTAGATTTTTGGGGTTTTTTTAAACTGGAAAAACAGAATTAGGAGAGCAGTTCAGTCATACTTGTCCTATGGTGACAACACTGAAAAGTTCTTGGAGTCATGCCTAATTGTAGCTCCAGTTCAAACTACTTTAAAAACCAGTTTTGCCTCAACTCTTTGGGGAAAACATGTTACTTTTTGGTGTTGTTTCATGTGAAACTAGCTGCAAACTTGTAATATTCCAAACTTTTTTTTTTTTTTTTTTCACGAAAACTGTAAATTTGGGGAAGTGGTACCTGATTGTTGAAATTTCCTTGAAGCTGTAAATAATGTATTGAATTACACTGATTATGGTAATATGAATAGGATGATAATTAAAGTCTCATACTGAAGTTAAATTACAGATCGTATAATGAAAATGGAAATATATAGATTTTGCATAACTTCCTTTCTCCTTTCATGTTCTCTTTTGGATTTCTGTGTTTAAGCTCCTGCTGTTAGGTCCGCTCTGCTCTCTGAATTTGCACACTTCAGTAATTATAAAGTTCTGGAATATAGGCAGAATTGCAATGCTCCCATCCTTAGTGGGGGCTAAGTAAAAGTCCCAGTCTACTCATGTGGACTTTTTTTCTTGCCTTTTTTTTTTTCCCCCCACTTTTCTGGTTGGATCTTGAGCTGTTTCTGCAGGTTGGCCAGGTTTTGTTTGCTGTATTGCACTCAAATTTACAGTTCAATGGGTCTTACATTCCAAGGGTCTCTTTAAAGTGCTCATGTTGTGTGGTAGTCAGTACTGCGTGTATGCAGTTTGTCTAGTCTCCCGTAGGATGTGAATTCAAGATCTTCCGTCCTAAGGTACTTGTCTGCTGTCATAGCTAAGAAGGAGAGTCATGTGAAGTCCCTTGTGAATTCAGCAAGTGTATTATTCGTTTACTAAAATTACTTTTTTTTTGCATCACAGGTGCAATTTATTGTCTGCTGTTAGAATTGAACAGGCCTAACACAGACTTCTAGATTTTCTTGGTTTCTTCCAGGTGGAAATGTTCCATCCTACTTGAATCTATGGGGGAAATCCTAGTGAACAATTAGTTTGAAGAATTCCGAGAGTAAATCTTGGAGAAACCCACTTACTTGGCTGCTCCTGTGCTTAAAAAAAACCCAAACAAACAAAAACCAAAAAACCCCAAAACAGTGTGTCAGTGACTTGAGTGAGGAACTCAGTATTGCAGGATGTCTGTCTTCATGTTTACAAATGCTATACACAGGCAATGAAATATTTCACTGCAGTTTTTCATCGTGTATTACCTGCACTTTTTTTCATTAGGTGGATTAACTCACTAATTCTTACAGCATTGAGGTGTCCCAGTCCTGTGGGACTTAAACTAGATGCACTTTTTGTCCATGCTGGAAATTTTAGACCCCTGTAATATGCCGTGGTGGATTAAATTGCATGGGACCTTGTTTCTGGATGCAATGCCATGGCATGGTCCCTGAAGGCAGTCTGCATTCCAGTGGACATCCAGTAAGGCTTCTGATGTTGAGGATGAAGGCTGTGACTGTCTGGCTTGGTGAGGAATGAGACCAGTGATGTGTGGGGAATCCTGGCACAGAGAGACCAGTAGAGATGCAGGGAACAGAGGCAGTAGGGCAGAGGAGAGGCAGGGTGCTTGCAGGCTGCAGTTGAGGCTGCAGGGCTCTACTTGCTCCCTTCATTTGCTCTGCCTGGGATGTGATCTCTCCTGGCACATATCTCCCTAGAAGCTGATCAGCATAAGGTAACTGCCTGGTACTCCTAGTAGTTATTCCCTTTGATCAAGAGTGACTTTTTTTTCCTCTGTATGTGATGGATCAATTTCCACCTTGCTGACAAAAGTGTGTAGAAGTTGATACTCTCCCATAGAAATGTTTTTGAGGAGTAGAGCATTATTGCACCTTTCATGAGTCTAGGAGCCATGAGATGAGAGAGAATAATGTAATAGTGAGGGTAGAAGAACTGCATTGTTGGGTTTTCCGTTTTTGGTACTATTAGAGCCCTCCAGGATCATCCCAGCCAAGTCCCTAGGGACTTCTCACAGATGACCACTTACTGCAGTGACACAGTTTGTGAACTCATCAAAAGCACTAGGAGCTGTGCTTTGAGGTCAATCAAGCTGGTGTTAGGAAAAAGATATTCTTACTTGCAAGACATTTATATTCTATTACGAGAAATGAATAATTTTCTTTACAGATTTGGTGTGCAGAAATTGCTGAAGGGGCACATTAAAAAATGCTTTCATAATCTGTTTTATCATTCTTTCTGTGTAGACTGGCTAGCTTGTTCTTTCTTACTAATTACAGTTTTGCAAATGAGAAATCAAATGGAACTGTAATTTGCACTTTTAAGCATAACCATTTGTAGTTTAGAGACACAAAATGTGTAAGTGTATTGAAATTAGCACTGGTATGGGGTTTCATTTTTTTCCTAATTTTAATAATGTTTATTGCTTTCTTGAGTTACATAGTTTTGTCACACTTTCTCATATGTATTAAGTAGTTCATTGTGCAAAGTTTGCATAATTCTGCATATGAAAACATGATATGTAAGTCATCATTTGGGGGAATCACTGATCAGTTGAAAGACTCAGGCACTTTTCTATTACACTTGAACGATCTGTGAGTCTTTTCTTTGGTCTTCTATAATTCTTACCATACTTATATTAAAATATTTTACTCGACAGGTGTTTCAGTACAGGTTGAAAAAGACTCCAAAGACCTCATTTTTTAAAATGGCTTTATAATTAAGTTACCCTATGCATAAGAATACAGCTAATTATTATTTTCACCTTTAATAAAAGATATTAAATATAAATTCTTTAATAAAATGCTCTTAAACTTTCTCTTGATAATGCCTTACCATTGCTTGTCAGCAAATGACTTGCAGATTTAATCATGAACATCCTTTGGCTTTTTCATATTTGTCATTTTTACCTGAGTGATGCAGTTTTAAAAAGTTATATTTTTACAGAATCGTAGAATGGTTTGAGTTGGAAGAGACCTTAAAGATAATCTAGTTGCAGTCTCCCTGCCACAGGCAGGGATGCCACCCCCTACATCAGGTTGCCTAGGACCTGTCCAGTCTGACCTTTAACACTTAGAGGGATGGGGCATCCACAGCTTCTCTGAGCAACCTGTTCCAGTGCCTCACCACACCATTGATACTTTAATATAAATGTAATATAAACAGATTTATTTAGTTACTTTTTTTCATGTTATTTGGGTGAATTAGCCTGTTCTGAAATGAAGTTTGACCAAAAAAAATTAGTCTTTTATATGCTCTTTCAGCTATGTCATGTCATATCAACTATGTCATGTTCAGTTTATGTAGGGAAAACTTAGAGTATGTGAGGGAAGAAAATCAGAGTGGTTTTCATTCCGTTAACCCACTGAATTTCAGATGAACCATCTTAATATCATGAGTTACTTGGTACTAAAAGTTTAGTAAGTAAAGTAAGTAAAAGTTATGTAGCTGCACAGGGACACAGTGGAACAGCAGGTGTGAGCATAAGGAGCACAGGGGTGTGCCAGGGACTAGCTCTGGAGGGATGCTTCTGCCATCCCTTCCTATCCAGTTGTGAATACAGGTATGGGAAAGTCACTGAACCTGATCTCTTGCCACCAAGGAAAGTTCTGAGACATGTTTTAACAAGTACTAGAAATCCTTGTGGTTGGGGAAACCATCAAGCTTATGGTTATCTGTCCTACTGTGCTGTCAGAAATTCTCACCTTTTATTATTCTTCTTCTATAGGTTCAGAAACCTATAACGTATTGGAGTGGTGGGGAAGAGTCAAAAGTAGACACACATGAACAGAAATTCTAAAACTGACGAGTTGTTTAGGGAACTAACACAGCCATATTTATGCTCAGGCAGCAATGTTTTGATTCTTAGAAATGTGAATACAACTCAGAACTTAGTTCTGCAGCAGGATGCCACCCATTTTCCTTGTTGCAGGGAGCATTGTGAAAAGTATATAAAACTTATCTGGATTTTTGGGCATTCTCTCAAAACCACAGAAGTCATAAATACAAATATTCCTGCCTTTCTCTTGCACAGAAAGTCAGTGTGCTCTGGGGCAGTAGTTTCCTGTGTAGCAACAACAGCAGCTTTTAGTGGCAGCTGCTGATGTTTGGTGCAGGTTAAAAAGAGACTTAACAAGTGCAGAGCCTCACTGGATGAAAGTGTGGAGTGATTGGAATAGTTTAGAGGTGAGCCAGCCTGTATGTGTATTATTAAAGTCAGAAAAATTAGGTGGATTCAGAAAATTTTGAAGACTAGACTTTTTTTCCCTGTGCATGTCAGGCAAGAGGATGCTATTTTCCAGGGGAGAACTGCAGGAGAGAAAAGATGCCAATTATGAGGAAGGCAGGACTTCCTAGGAAAGGCTGATATGGGTGCCTATGCTTTCTTTTTCCTGAATTTTTCTGTTCTTGTCGTCTTCTCCCCAGCCAAGTTATCGAAGCTGTGACTTCTTTCCCCTTTCTGATGTGAATCACTGCAGCTACCCAGACCTCTATGGAAGCTTGTTTTAGTGGTAAATGATGGTAAATGATTGCTTAACTATAGGGAATAATTGCAATGTGCAGATCTGGAAGAACTGTTGGGTTCTTTTTCTAAAAACAATAGTTTTTATCCCATTTTCAAGAGAGGCCATATTTGGCTAGACCAGGTCAGTGTTTGACATCATGTGGGGTGTTTCCATTTCAATGAAAATACCAATGAAATGTAAATCAGATACTTTTCTCCACCTTGCTAACAATCATTCTGTTTATCTACTTGTTTCTTTGTCACAAAATCTGTTGATCCTTTCTTTTTGGTCTGGCAAAATCTGGAGTTGGAGATGTATGTTCTTGTTTACAAACCCTCTTGTGTTCTGTTACTGTGCTTTGTAACTTCTACTCCTGTGCTGCTTCAGTTCCTACTTACTAGCCTTTCTCCCACTGAGGACTATATCAATTCTTTAGAAATAATTAATGAAACTAGAATTTCCTCAATTGGTGTTGAATTCAATTACTTCTAGAGTCCATGGCTTCAGAAGTGGAGATGGATATAGTTGACTTACCTTCTTCACTTCACTTTACCTGCCCGCCTCCTGGTCCCCAGGCTGCAGTCCTTTCTGGTGTGGTGGTTTAAAAACTGTTACCTTCTGGTACTGCAAAAATGCTTCTATAAAAATTCAGTGTGACAAACCAGTTTCTGGAGTCCTACAAAAGTTTAATGTCAGCAGAAGTGAAGTATCCACATTTCCAACAACCTGTGCATCATTTTTTAAACCTTCGCAGTCAATCCTTGATTGTTCTGGTTTTGGTTTATTGCAGGGGGTGATGTTGAGACAAATTTGAACTACTTTTGTTTGTAAAGAGGTAGACAGTACCTACAGAAATAAAAAGTACTGGTTTTCTTCTGATCGTAAGATGTTTCTCTTACCATAACTATTTTTAACTTGGAGTCTCCAGAGGTAATATCTTTACTCTTGGAATAGACTAATGAAACATACCTAGTAAAAACTTTCTGCAGTGCATGTCAAGTTAATGAGGTGTCCTGTTCACAGTATATCTTTTAATAATCATTGTTCTATTCTTATGGTCAGCTGCTTCACCGTGTTTTGTAGAATATGTGACAGTTGTTGGTAGAGTTCCTCCCTGCTTCTTGGTCTAAAGTTTCTGAGGTTACCTATTAACTTACTTGTTTCATTACAAGTAATGTATTTCTTCATCTTAAAAAACCAACTTACTTCATAACTATTCCTCTTGCTCTAGCTTTACAGATAAGACTCTTGTATCCTTCAGGGAGACAGCTGAGAGGAGAGCAGGAATTGTGCCGACAGAAGTGGAAAGTGTGAAGAACATCTGAAGGGCTCTGGGGTGGGTGTTAGGGCAGATGCTGGGCTGAGACCTGAAGCTCAGTGAAGGATTTTCGTGCATGTTGCTGAGCATTTTAAGTACTTGTGCAACATGGGAAAATAAACATTAGTACTCGTATACCTAATAATCACCTAGCTATGCCAAAATACAGGCTGCTTTCTGAAGAACAGGAATTCTGGCACCTGTGCAAAAAGCACTGCTGCTTAAACTTGCATGGAGGCAATGATCAAGTGGACCCTTCTAGCCCTGGTGCTGTAGTTGCCATTAAGTTTTTCTTTTTTACTGAGAGGAGCTACTGAGCATATTTTGGGCTTTTAGCTTCCTAAAAGTAAACACAGTTAACACAAGATGTGCTTGGTACTTGATCTGAAGGTGTAGATTAACATGAAAGGTAAGACAACTGGTTGCCTGCTACCTCTGCAAGAGTCTCTCCTTGTCTGTGTGCTTCCCGCTTTTCTCTTGGGTTGTGGACTAGTGATCATGTGTCACAGGGGGAATTAATTCAGTTGCTTCATCAATTAGAAAAGTAATTTAAAAACACTTCAGTCTCCTGTGTTAGCTAACTGAAACTTCTCTCCTTGCAGCCTTGCAATTGTTCTCTAAAGGAGAGAGGAAGAAAGGAAAGCTGCATTGACTTATTCCATAAATTTTTAGCCATTAGTCAGGGTACAGTCTGAGATAACGTCAGTCTTGGCTGACTGTGACCTGATGGAGTGGCTGAAGGGGTCTGAGACCAGGGGAGGAGTACTGGGAACAGCTGGTATGGGAGAGGTCTGGGAGATATGGCGAGGCTGGACCTCCACGCGAAACCTTTCAGGTCTGTGTAGGTGTTCAATCACTTAACTGGAGACATTGGGTTAAACTGGTGATACAGGGTAAATCTCACATACCATCCAGAAAGACAAGTCTGTGTAGGTAGGAGTCATCTTTTTCCTTTCTATTCCAGCCTAGTCTCTAATCAGCCAAAAAGGATGATTGCAGGGATCTGAATTCAGTGATGACAGCAGTTATTCCCACCTTTCCATATTCATACACTGTCTAGGACTGCTGTTATTCTCAAAGTGATTAAAAACCTAAGGCAGGGAAAGGAAACCTTATTTCTTCTTGTGGTAGTTTTGTTTTGTTTTGTTTTCCCCTACATGCAAGTATTTCCACAGCCTTATCTGATCACAATGGTACTTTTGCACAAATCAAATCTCACTGTTAACATTGAGATTTTAGCCATTAGTCTAACCTGGGGCACTTGACTTACTCTACCTTTGTTGTTCATTTTTGCCCCATCACAAAAGCAGGTTTGGAGCACAACACTGCCTTGCAACGGCTTTGTCAAATCCATATCAATGTTTTGAAGTAGTAAAAGGTTTGTAATAAAGGTCATGTTATGTTACGCTTTTCTGTTAAACAGAGATTTACATATATAAACAGCAGATGAGATAACTAGTAGTGGGTTTTGTCTTTATAAAGAGAATTTGTAAAAAATGGGAAGTTGTAATTTCTCCTCCTGTTGTAAACCTTATGTGAAAATGAGTATATTAATAGCCTAGTCAGCTGATAATTAAAATTCCTTAAGGTAGTTCTAACTTGCTTTGTATTTTCTCTGCTTTAGGAGAAAGTGGTAAGTGGAATATATTGTTCTAAACACAGTTACAGCTGGATTTTCTTAGTATACAACACCTGTATTGTCTGCTTCCCCCCTTGTTTTGCTGTTTCTAATGGTTTTATGATACAAAGATTCTAGCTGTTTTTGACAAACAAGGTCTGCAGCAATCAATACACAAACTGTCCCTAACCAAACTGAAGTGAATAGGGGACCCTATTCTTGCAGATTCTTGGGTAGACTGGCCTGTCACAGTAACAAACCCAGAATTACAGCCAGAGTTTGGTCATCAGGAGAATTAACTCTGATAGCTTGGCTGTTTAATAAGCTGTTTAGAAATTACTGTGCACTTGATGAGTGCAGCACTCTACAGGATTAGATCAGTTATGGGACAGAATTGTACTTTCAGCTTTTGTAAGATGATTTTTTGTTTCCGTGCTATAGGTTTCTGCTGAGCTATCTTAGGTAACAGTTTAACTCTTTGATGATGGGTAGTTTGCTCCCAGCAGGTGACACTTGGCTTCAGTGCTGCCTCTCCAAGTATGGATCAGAATCACTGTTTAAGCTTTTGCCTGAGCTCGCTGGAGAAGGCTGTACTGTTTGCACTTGTCTGTCTTGTATGTTTTATCCCTGTTGTGGCTGTAGCTGTCGTTGCATCAAATGTGAATCGAAATGTGGTTTCAACTTACAGTGCACTGTGAGAGATAACTTGAGGAAATAGTGCAAAATTGGAACTATAGCACAGTATCTAGGGTTTGTCCAAGTGATGGCATGTGGGGAGAAGCTTGAAAGTTTGTTCTGCGTTAGCCTTTCCCAGGTTTATTCCTGAAAGTGTTAGCATACTCATCCATAACTGAAGCCATGTAAAAGTCACCAATTTCTTTCACTTCATGGTACCTTTTATTAGCGTTAGCTTTCCACAAAAACTAGCTGTGTTGTGGATTGGTACTGGTGCAGTGAGATGGGTTTCTGTCATGGTTTCTTTTCAAAAAGGCAGAGCAAAATAACTATTTATAAATCAATGTTAGCTATTTTGTAACACCTTGATCATATAAGGGAGTTGCTTCAAGTTATCTTGTTTCTAGTGGAAGACAAGTGATGGTACTTTAACCTCATACATTATACCTTGAATCTAAGAAACGTCTGCTATTACTCCTCCCAGTGACATGCCAGTCAGAAAATACTTTTCAGGCTTTCTTCTGCTTTTGCTTGTACCTATGCAGCTCTGCTGTTTCTTTATTACATTCATCAGGTAAAGAGGATACAATTTCATTTCATGTCTGATAGTCAAGCATGAAAATACTGATTATTAATACATGCATTAGAACTCACAACGTCTAAACTAGCAAAAGCATGGAACCTAGTTGTTGGTATCTTTCTGAAGGAAAGCAGGACAAGTCAGGAACAGCTATAAAATGCCTGTCCTTTTTCCTATGGGCTGGGGAATGTACATGATCACATTGATGAAGAAAATAGTTGAGACATTTGTGTTAAAAGTTCTCGCTAACTTTAGTTATTCACTCACATCTTTGCCAGCTCTGACAGGTTTTGTAGCTGTCTTCTGGGATGTAGTAGTGAGATAAGCAAGAGCGTACTTCTACCTCCTTTGCTTGATTGTGAGAGCTTTTCTTTATGTTTTGCAAAGTGCCACTTCCTGTTGGAAGAATATCAAGCATCATGCAGTGTTTCTGTAGGTACAACATAGCACCAGCTGTTGTTGGAGAAACCAAGGGTTGATTAACTATTGCTGATTATAGCAGTTGGGCTTATCTGTATTAGAGGTTCAGTAATACAGGTTAGTAAATAGGTTGTGCAAATATACAGTGATTTGCCCTATTTTATTGGAAATAAATAAAATGCTGCTTGGCAAATGGGAGCTCAGGAGCCTATTCCAGGTTTCGTGTCTGGTGGGGAGCCTGACTACTACATAACAGAATAGTTAAAGAATGAAGTCTTGATCTTGTCTTTTTCAACATAAATAATTGTAGGATAAATTTTCACTGTTTATGGATTTTTCTTGGCTCCACCTGAAGGCCAGAGTTGTGATTCCAAGTGAAGACTGGGACCGTGTTTTTTCACTGTTCTATAACAGCTTATCATAGAATGGTTTGGATTGAAAGGGACATTAAAGATAATCAGTTCCAACCCCGCTGCTGTGAGCAGGGATGCCACCCACTAGACCAGTTTGCCCAGGACCTGATCCAGCTTGGCCTTGAATCCTTCCCAGAATGGTGCATTGACAACTTCTCTGGGCAACCTGTCTTTCCACTCTCTCAGTAAAGAATTTCCTTCTAACATCTAATCTAAATGTACCATCTTTCTGTTTTAAGGCCATTACCCCTTGTCCTGTAACTCTATGCAGTTGTAAGAAATCTCCAGCTCTCTTATAGGCCCTTCTTAGGTACTGGAAGGCTGCCCTAAGGTCTCCCTGGAGCCTTCTTTTCTTCAGGCTGAACTCCGATTTCCTCAGCCTGTCTTTATCAGAGAGGTGCTCCAGCCTTCTAATCATCTTACAGATGTTAACTTTCTGTCCATCTTTAAGAAAGGCATGGGAAAGGTTTTGATTGTGATACTAATTATTGTTAATAGTTAACAGTATTATTCCATTGGAATAGATCTGAACCTGGGTTAATCCAGCCTGAACCTGCTGGAGGTTGGAGTTTGACTGTAGATGATTTCCTGTTGTAACAAAGACAAGGAAAGAGCTATGTACCTTTCTAAGCATTGTTTGTGTGGGAGAGCATCATACACTTAAAAATTACATGCTGAAGTAACTGTGCACACTTTGGTTTAATCTCCTTAATTGGGAGAATTGGATTTTGACTTTTGGAGAGTTAGGTTTTTTTGTTTTCTTTCTAATTTGTTTTCTGAGGTAAGTGTTTAAATGAATTACAGTGAACACATCATTACTTTTCTGCTTTAGGGAGGTTAGACATGCTGAAAGTGAGAGTTGCTGCCCAGTGGCAGGGGGAGGGTGAGTGGTCAGTGGCTGCTACCGTGTCTGTATCCCTCTGTGTTCAACCCTCCTCACCCTATTCCCTCCTCGCCTTCCTATTGTATAATCATGGGCTCTTGCAGTTTGTGCCTTAACAGAGAGCTCAGATGAGCAGGATATACCTGGGTTAGATTTGGCTGGTAACAAACACAGATGACAGTTTCTACAAGTCTTACGCTGGCTATAGGAGAACAGGCTGTCCCCCTCTGAATTTAAGACTGTTAATTATAGAAGTAACTGATAGCTTTTTATCTTACTTTACAAGAATCAGCTGTGAGAGTTGGCTTCTTCTGGTTCTGTTACTTGGCTGTGATGTTTTTATACCCATGCTGAAAGCTTAACAAACCATTACCATTACAAAGAAGGTGTTCTTCTTTGCTGCTTGTATTTCCTAATGCCACTGACATCCTTCAAGCAGGGCTGACTCCTGAGATGCCCAGGTTATTTAAATGTGTCATGGTATGTGGATGGTCTCTTGTCCCTTGCTTCTTTTCTGAAATCCCTTCCTGCACCTGCCTCAGTTTTAATATGGGGTCTTTTGGACTCACTCCTAGGCAGGAGCAACTGCCTTTATTTTCCAGTTGAGAAAGGGCAGGTATCTGGCTTGTTTTGCTGTCCTCAAAGCTCTTCTTTCATGAGCGTCTTTGGATCTTCTAGTAAAAGTGAATGTTTCTTCTAAGGAATAGGAAAATCAGTATAAGCATACTTCTATTGGTAAGATGCACACCTGGACAAAATCAGAGAGCTTTTGTGCTTTCCCTTCTTCCCTTAATGAATGCTGAGAGGGCTGTGGGTTTGCGTCAGATTCCTCCAAGGTTTGCAGTTTCTGCCATTATTCATCCCAGGTTAACTTCCTCTACTGGGATTCCCCCTTCCCTCTGCCCCCACACACGTGTGGGGAGGAGAGGTGAAAGATAGCTTTCACAACCTCTGGGAGCCCTGGAGAGTGCAAGATAAAACATTCTGCTAGTCACTCTCTGTCTAACTCTGACATGCCTCTTTGCCAGAGGGTGAACCCAGCTCAATGGGCAGCTAACGCCGCGCTTGACTGCCCGGGGTGCCAAGGCTGCGCCGGTCGAAGGTGACTCCCCTGGGGATTCTCGCTGATCCCCAGAACCGTATCGCAGCCGCAGCCAGCAGAGCCGATAGCAGCTTAACAAGCAGGTGGTAATTGCGTAGAGAAGCACAAGCAGGGAGGACTCAGTAGTTCTATATACCGGACCAAGGTTTATTTGGCTGTTGGGGAGAGACTGGAGTCTAGCCACCGGGAGTTTCACAGAGAAGGGTCGAACCTCCTATGCTCTGCTCCGAGTGACCCCGAAACACAGGTAACAGGGGGTTTCATACCCTCAGGGTCCCAGGGGTGGGGGCACAAACATGACCAATTGGGAAAGCCCCAGGGTGTGGTCCAGGGGTGAGGGACAGGTTACACAGCAAACGGGAGAACAGGGGAGGGGGGATACACCTGTGAAGGCCAATGTATAACGAAATGACAGGGACCTTTCTAGAACTTGGGGCAGGGTTGAAAGGAGAGTGACAGGAGAGAGAGGGATTCTCTCGCTCGACCAGGGGAGGGGACAGATAATTGACAGGGAGAGCATACAAGGTATAAACAGGGGTACATAGAACAAACCAAAGTACAATTAACTAATAAAAACCGCTGCAATAGGCAGCCACCCAGGTGTACCGGCCCTGGTTTTGTCCGGGCATGGGACTAAGCTTTACCTCTGCTCTGGGTTTCAGCTCACTGTGGATTCCAGAACACCAGAACAGAAAGCACATAACCTTCATGCTTGCTGGTGACGTGCTCTAGGTTTGATGAGTTATAGCAGGCAGAGGCATGACTTAATGCAGTGCAGTTTTTCTAAATGCATTACTGAGATAAAATTGTTTCCTTTTTTAATTCACTCAGTGAAGTAACAGGAGATGAAAAGGTAAAAAAGAGCTCTTCATGTTAATAATTGTTCATTTCTTGCAAAGGAAAATTTCAGTATTAATTTGTTTTTCTACGGGTAGTTTTCTATAAATCCTATCCCTATGTGGTCAGGACAAGTAAAATCTGAATGTTTCTATTGATATCAGATCCATGTGAACATATTAGTAACTGCTGGTTGTGTGGAAGAAAAAAGGAGTAGAACTACATGTCACCATGTCATCAAATGAGAAAGCAAATTAAGAGGCCTTTAAGAAAAAGGTTTGGTTGAATTTAGGTGCATTCTGAAGAAATCTTTCTAGTTTATCCTCATAGTTTTTTCAGGGGAGTTGTAGATGTGACTGTGGAATGCAAAAGAAGTTTGAACAGGAAACAAACAAAATGGTGTGGGGTTTTGCTCCAGGCAGCCAAGGCCAGTTTTGCCAGTTAAGATTTTGGGTTGTTTCTGGGGCTAAAGCCACTCTGGTCTCTTCCCACACAGGTGGTGCTGGCTGTGACCCTCGCTGGTGTGTAGCTGCACCATGCCACAGTGCTCCTGGGAACATGGATGTGTGTAAGTGTGCTTCTGACAGTGGTCCTCAGAGTTATGAGTGAAGCTGGAGTCTTGGCCTCTGGCTGAAGTTGTAAAAACTAGATGACCTTTGAGAATTTAAGTTGGTGCTGTGTTTAAATATGCTTTGCAAAGCATTCAGAAGACTTGCTTTTGGAGCAGAGAGGTCAAACCTTTGATGTGCTGCTGGTGGTTGGATTGGAGTTATGTACACTTAGATTCCCTCCCAGGTTCTTGCTTTTTTTTACCTGAAGGATGAGGGACTAGCAAGTACTTCAAAGGCCGAGACCTTGCTTCTTTTTGTGTCTTTTATAGTGTTGACAGTGTGGTAATTAATGCAAAGTTCATTGACAACAAATTGTTGTCAAAACTAGAAGAGGTGGTGTTTGCTCAAGCCTGCAGTCATGGCTGCATCCGCAAGTGTGGTACTTGTGAAAGGAGAACAAAGACTCGGGACATGTGAGGGGGAACCTCCTCATGAGCCCTTTCAGGGCTGGTCTGTGTGAGCTGGTGACACAATAGAAAAGACCCTGGTTCAATTTTTATTAATAATAAATGGCCTTTAGATGATCTTAATGACAGCTCAAATACATAATTTTGAACACCTTCTGTATTGTTTTGAGGACAGTGATACATGCCCTGATAAAGGCTACTGAAGCCTTACCCTCCTGAGGAGAGGAGTGATGACTCTTGAGTGGTGTTACAGATGGTTGTCAGAGAAGATGGTGAAGCAACTGAATGAGACAGGCATTCAGGAAGTAATTTATTGCAAGTCAGTTGAGAAATAAATTAAACAGGGAGTAAAAGTGAAACACCCTATGGAGAGTATAGTTTGTGAAGTAATGAACAACAGGCAAGAAGTTGTGTGAAAATGTTCTGTGGAGGAGGTGGCACACACAAAACAGAATATTTTCACTACTTCGTAGTGATACAGCCTAAATAGCTCCTGATCTAATTGCTCTAAGTTCTAGTGGTTTATTCTTGCTTGTCTTGCAGCAGCACTGGGGATTTGTACCATTTGACAGCAAGGAGGGACGATGAATGAACTGAAAAAGAGAATGTATTTCACAGGATTTTTTTTTTTTTTTTTTTTAAG